>PVLD010030860.1:0-16379 GCA_004027595.1 Dinomys branickii
TAGAATCATTTTTCCCAAAGCTAAAATTTACTTCAACTACAATACTTGTGACACTGCAATATTAATAGAGAAATGTACAAATAGACCAGTGGAACAGAGTGAAGTGCCCAAAACTAGACCCACACAGTTCTTAATTTAATTTTAACAGGTTATAAAAAAATTCAGTGAAACATGAATAGTTTTTCAGTGGACAGTGCTATAAAAACTTCATATATATATATATATATATATATATATATATATATACACGCATATACATAAAAAAACCCAAACAATGAACACCAACCTAAGTCTCACAACTTAGGCAGAAAATAACACATGGTAGATCATGCGCTTAATGTAGGAGGTGAAATTATAAAGGTTTTGGAAAATAATTAGGAGAAAATCCTTAGGGTCTAAAGCTAGGCATAGTTCTCAGCTCTCATATCTGATACCACAATATGATCTATAGAATGAAACTGATAAAATTAGATGTCACTAAAATTAGATTTTTGCTTTGTGAAAGCCCATCTTAATAGGATGAAGAAAAGGACATAGAATGTGAAAAATTTTCAAGCCACATACCTGATTTATCTGGTAAAGGGCTAATATTCAAAATATATAAAAAGCAAAATACAGATGAAATATACAAGAACAAGTACAAAACTGTAGTAAATGTCATTTGTCATCAGGATTAATGCCATATGATATACTTGTATGATGTATAAGAGCACACTTATCAGAATGGTTAAAAATCTGTGACAGCACAAAATTCTAGTGAAAAGATAAATTACCCAGATCACCTATACAGTGCTGGTAAGATGACATCTAAAAACAATCTGCCAATTTCTTTAAAATCTAAACAGTCAAAATTGCCATTTGACTCAGCAGTTATATTCTTAGGCATTTATCCCACAAAAATGAAGACCATACATACTTAACATGTGTACATAGGCACTTAAAAGTATTTTGTTTCTATAACCAAAGACTGGAAAAACTAGATGTCCTTCAACAGGTGAATGGGTGAATGAAGGGGAAATAGCACATGTTCTTCAGTGAAAAGAAATAAATCGCTAATGCATGCTCTAAATTGAATGAACACCCAGGTCTTGAGGGGATTGGGAAGTGCCTGGGTATTAAGCTGATGAGAAAGATAGTCCCCAAAGATTACATCTTCTTAGTTTCCATTTATGTAATATTTTGAAATGGCAAAACTTTAGAATGAAGAGCAGATCATTCATGTCCATGAAGTCAGAGTTAAGGAGATGGGATAAGATGTATTCTGATATAAAAGGTCTGTGTAAGGGGTCATTACGGTGAGAGAACTGCTCAGCGTCTGGCCTATGGTGGTGGATACGCTTATGCAGAACTGCAGACACACCCATGAGATGGCACAAGTAGAGTGGGACATCAGAGTTAAAGCAGCAAAGTGTCTTAATGTCAATACCTTTTTCATAATATTGTATTGTAATTTTACATAAAAGTTACCACAAGCAAAATGAACTAAAGAGGCACAAGATCTGTATTACATTTACAATTGTGTGCACATCTAAAATCACATCAGATGCATAATGAAAGACTCAAACTGCTAAAAACTGCTTTATTCTGTGACTAAGAGCTGAAGGAAATACAGTAGTGAAAGGCTAAAGAGTCATGGAAAGCTTTAGAAAATAGCTTGTGTGAGCAGTTCCATACAGTGAACACATATTAAAACATCATGTTGATATCACAAATAGGTACACTTTTTATTTATCAATTAATTTTTTTAAAAGAAAATATTGGCGGATGTTTTATAATTCATACAATTTCAACATTGCATATTTGTGCCATACCTTCAGTGGTTAAGGTGAGGTCTTGTGGAAATTGAGAAAATCATGCAATCTTAGCAACACACTGAAGTGAGTACACACTGGATACCTTGTACTGGCTTTCTTCTCTTATCCTTAGGCTTAATTAGGATGTTAGCAGTAAAAATAAACCTAATGCATCCATTTTTTATATCTTTTTAAAAGGTTCAAAATGAATGCCATTGGAAAACATGAGAAATACACGGCATTTATGACAATCTTTAACATACAAAACTTGAAAGTATATCTGGCCAATCCAGGTTTGGCTCTCAATCTCTCGAATTTTCTCTAATGTAAGGGTGTAGGTTTAAGGTCTACAGTGAGTGTATTTTATCTTCTTTCACAGTAATGTTTGCACTGCTTAAATCTTCTCTTTGAAGAAAGAATCATCTTATCATTTACCTTGGTCAAATCTATCCTGCCTAGTATTGTGTTGTGCATCTTCTTGTACAAAAATGTAATATTTATAACAAAATATAATCCTGATTTTTATTGATTTCTTACCATCAAAGAAGAATTGCATAAAGTACTTTATTTCTATTACCTCAGTGGTCCCTCCAAATAACCCTGAAGGTGAGCAATGTTACCATTCAGAACATGAGGAAACAGAAACTTGAGAGTAAGGATGTGTGGTTTTATTTAAGCCAAGTTAGCTTGAATCCTTCCTCTGTGCTCTCAAATGGTTGGAATAACTGGTGGAACAAATGAATGGAGAACTGGATGGATGGATGGAAGAAAGAGCTCTTCTGGAGTAAAATAGGAGGGCTACATACAATAAATTATATTAGCTTTATAAGGTGAAGTATAATACTTATATGAAGTAGACAAACCGTAAGTGCATTGCTTTATAAAAATTTACATAACTGCACTGTAACCAGCATTGAACATTTTCCAAATCACAAAGTATAACCTTATAACTCACCCCCATCTGTGTTCTTCCTGAAGACAGCCACTGCTCTAATTTCTATTAGCATAAATTAAATTTTTTGATTTTGAACACTATGTAAATGAGATCATAGGATAGATATCACTTTCTCAGAAGTCCTTCACTCAGTATTGTGAATGCCATTTTGTACACCAGTAAGCTGCTCTTTGTAATTGCTGAGTAATTGTATTTTGTGTGATTAACCACAATTTATTTACTTTATTGCTGTTTAAAATTTGGGATGTTAAAATTTATGTTAGCCCCATGTGCTTACTTGATTGCGAGGATTAATTTGCAATACTTAGGTGTATCAAATAGTAATATTGGACACTTTCCATTATGCAATTTTCAGTCATACTTCAATAAAGCTGAAAAAAATGACATTTCCAGTTCAAAGCCATTTGAATAAAATTGCTGTGGTATCAATATAAGTTGATACACACTATCTAAACATTTACATAAGGATTCTTATATGCCAGAGACTGCCTGGAAAATCTCAGAAGTATTTAGTCGTTTAGGGTTCATAAGAATCTTATGACATAGGTGCTCTGTCCTCACCGGAATAAAGATAGCCTTTCCAATAAATAGTGCTGGAAAAATTGGCTTGCCTCTTGCCGAAGACTGAAAATAGACCCAAGTCTATCACCATGCACCAAACTCAAGTCAAAATGGATCACAGATCTCAACATTAAAACAGAAACTCTAAATCCATTGGAAGAGAAAGTAGGTAAAAATCTTGAAGACATAGAAGTAGACAGAGAGTGCATGACCAAAAATCAAACTGCAAGGGAAACACTTCAAAGAATCAATAACTTGGACCTCATCTTACTGAAAAGTTTATGCACATCTAAAGAAATCACCAGCAGAGTAAAAAGAAAACCCACAGTTTGGGAAAAAATCCTAACTGGCTGGCTCTCAGACAAAGGCCTTCTATCTAGAACATACAAAGAATTAAAAAACATGAATCTGTGCAAATTCAAAGACCCAATCCAGAAATGGGCATCTGAGATGAATACACACTTCTCAGATAAAGAAATACAAATGGCAAATAAATATATGAGAAAATGTTCTACATCTTTAGTCATTTGAGAAGTGCAAATAAAACCAACATTGAGATTTCATCTCACCCCAGTAAGACTGGCCAGCATCAAGACATCAATAACAAATGCTGGTGAGGCTGTGGAGAAATAGGAAATCTTCTGCACTGCTGGTGGGAATGCAGACTGGTGAACCCACTGTGGAGATTGGTTTGGAGATTCCTCAGCTAACTAGTCCTAGAGGTCCCACTCAACCCAGCTATCCCCCTTCTGGGTATTTTCCCAGAAGATCTGAAAACAGCTTATCACTGTGATATATGTGCACCCATGTTTATAGCAGCACAATTTGTAATAGCTAAATCATGGAAACAACCCAAATGTCCATCCACAGAAGACTGGATTAAAAAACTGTGGCATTTTTACACAATGGAATATTATTCAGCTATAAAGAAAGACAAACTAAAGGCTTTTATAGGCCAATGGTCATGGTTGGAGACCATATTCATAAGTGAAGTAAATCAGATGTGCATGTGCAAGTTAGTGTAGGAACCTGGAGGTGGGAATATAAATTGGGAGGTATGAAGGGAGACTGCTCAAAAGTAAAGAGCAGTCTGGATGAAGGGAAGGAGAAAGGGAGTAAGGGGATACCTATGTAAGTATGTATATATGTGCAGGATGCCTAACATGACTGCACTATTGTCTCATGTCATTTTGATGTAAGGAACAATCAATGATTAGTTGTTTGATCAATCTCGTACGTCTATTTGTATTGTCTTGAGCATACACTTTGAAGTTAACCATGTGTAATACAACAACCATTGTTAATCCCCTGCCACCTTATCTGTTGTTCAGTTTTTGTACTTGCTTTTGTGCTACTGTGTGTCTGTTAATGTTTTTGTTCTTTTACTTTTAAAATAAAAGAAAGATAATAAAAGAAAGAATCTTATGATATAGGTGCTCTGTCCTGTACACACAGAAAGACAACAGCAAAAATGTGTTGAGATGGTGTCTGGACCAGGAAAGGCTAGTGCTTGAGCTGTGCTTTTGACCTTTGGGCTCCTGTGAGACCCCCCTTTTTGTAGTAATGAAAAAGCTAACACTATTGTCACTATAAATCAGACACAAAATTAAATATTTTCCCTGGATTAGTGCAGTTAATCTTAACAATATCCCCACTGAGACAGTTAGATTTATTCTCATTTCTCAGCTAAAATGTGGAAGCTTAGTAACTTGCTCGTACCTACATGAGTGTTAGAGGAGCTGTGGCTGTCAACTCAGCTTTCCCAGTATGTGCACATAAACTGCTGCCACTGTGCTGCCTCCTAAGCAGAATTTTCTATTCTTTCCACCAGAAACGACATATGAGACAAACATAGCTATTTTGCTGATACATAGTTTGGCTTGGAATGAGACAGCCCCTTCTTAACTCTGAGAAAAGAGTTGGCTGATTAATAAATCATTTTTTTATTTTAAAAGTAAAAGAATGAAAATATATTAACACAAGAGACAGCCACTTACAAGGTTGCATCAGAATAGTACAATCAAAACTGAATTACAGACAAGGTGACAGGGAATTAACAATGGTTGCTGTATTACATATTGATAACTTTAAAGTGTGCACTCAGGTAAACACATATAGACATGCAAGAGTGATCAAACCACTAATCATTAACTGTTCCTTACAATAAAGTGACAGAAGTCAGTAGTACAACATGTTAGCTATTCTGCATATACATGCATACATACATAATTATCCCTTTCTTCCTTTTCTCTTGCCCCTCATCTCATTTGCTCTTTACTTTTGAGCAGTTTCCCTTCATACCTCCTGAAATAAATCAGCTTTTGTTTGCTTTCTGAAAATTAATATTAACCTACCACATGAACTCTGCCAGCTGTCTACTGGCTTCCTAAGAACTTTTACTTGGGTCAGACACCAATTCTGGAGGTCAGAACACACTGCATTTCCTGGTTTAAATGAGAGGTCAGATCAGTTTCTGTTTGGAAACCTTGTGTCACTTTCCACCTGACTTCTCCAACAGTCATAGGCTCCTTGATCTTGAAAACACCTTGCTTAAGAGTGACTACCCAGAGAGCGTTGCCGGGACCACACCATTATTAGCATTATACACTGTCTTACCTGGGTCTTTTGTGCCTCTTTTGTACTTGGACCTTCACAGTATTAGTCACAAGGCCTTTGTGGTAGCCCAAGGTCACTCATAAATTTTGTATGCTAGAGGGATGTGACAGTGAACAAAAATGGGGAATTTTTAGGCTGTTTAAAAATATTCAGAAATATTCTGTAATACAAAGTTTAAGCAGAATAATAGGAAAGCTACATATTTGTATTTGTTCCAAATACAGTTATCTAATTCCATTTAATTTTATCATGATAGAAGTGATTTTAATTATATAAAGACATATTATTTATGTGTGATGCTATGGGTGTGAAGAGTGAAGACCGATCAGAGAAAACGCAGAACAAACAAACAAAACAGAAGGCTTTATTACTAAGGAATGCAGTGTTAAGATATTAAATTCTACAACATTTTGAAGAGGAGAGAGGTGTTCAGATCAGGCATCCTCTTAAAATACAGCAAGACAGAGATATGTAAATATTTCATCATCTCACCTTTACAGCCTTTTATCATAAAAATGTTGCAAAACAGTAATTACCTAAGAATGTCTTTAAAATCTCATTGTGCAGAGCTGGGGATTTAGCTCAGTAGCACAGTGCCTGCCTGGCAAACACAAGGTCATGAGTTTGATTCCCAGTGCTAAAAAAGTAACATAAAATCTCATTATTCAGCCTCAGTATCACTTACTTCTTTTCTCCTTCATCAACATTTGTTTTTGTTATAAATACATTTTGTAAGGCATTATTTTTGACAAAAGTTCCTTTTCATCAAACAGAATTTGAGAAACAAATTTTAGTTTAATTTTAAAAATCAGAATCTACACTATTCTTTTAGAATTCTTAAGTGAAAAAGAGAAACACCATATGAAAAAGACTTTGGCTAGTAACACCTAATATAATCCCCTTAGTCTATACTATAAACAATGTATATATTCTGTACACACTTTTCAAAAAATAAATATCACAAAATGTGCTATGACTACATCATAATGATACATTTTCAATGATAAAGTGTTTTATATGTATGCTTATATGATCCTTAAAGTAAATATGAGAAATTATCAGGGAAGTTATTTTTATGCCCATGTAAGAGTTCACAGATGTGAAAGATGAATTAATTGGCCTTCACAAATAGACAGTGGAGACAAACTTTAAACAGAAGTTGCCTGGATTCTGGTGGATATAGAGAGGGACCTATGAGAGCCCAAATTATGAACAGAATTTCATGAATCTGAAGAAAACTTTTGGTTTAACCTTACAAAATTTAGATGTACACAGATTTTGGAAGAGAGGAGAGAATTTCCTAAGCCTTCTTTACTAACTTGACTATTCAAACAACATTAAACTTGAAAAATCAAAACTTTCTAGGGACTTTTAAAACTGAAAATGTCATTGATTGAATGAAAGGCATGGCTATTGGAAAAGTTTGCTTAAACTCTACTCCTTAACTTTACTTTTAAAATTTTAATTTTTATTAGTACACATGTGTAATATGCAATGACCACATTCATTGTAGAGGTTGGTATGTGTGCAAAACATTTATTTAGTCTTTCTTCATTCCCAGTGCCAGTCTCTTGGGGACTCCTCAAAATCTACCTCTTAACTTTAAAACCATTGTGTTGTGTGCATTTTTAGACAAAAGGAGTATACCTTTCAATAATGTACAAGCTTTTGGAAGCCATCCTTCCCACTTCAATCACACATACAGTTTGTGAGAAGTCAGAAGAGAGGAAGCAGTAGCTCATACTAATGTTTGGAATCTTGTACCTGGATGAAACATTTGATGGCACAAACCAAGGGAAAAAAAGGCTTTATTCACACTTCACTAGTCACCTATAACGATGTGTATATATCAAATTTTCCTAAATTGAGTAAACCTGAGACTAACATTAAAAGTAAAACACTATAGGGTTAGACTTTAAAATATGAATAAATCTGATTATGTCATGAGTTATTAATAAAAATTAGTCTGCTTTTCTGAGAATTCTGAGCAGGATCACAAATTCTGATCATATAACTTTTGTCCGGATATCTACCAAAATTTCATTCCTTTTTGTCATGACAGCCTAATCTAGACCACATCATTACTTCCATTCAACACTCTGTTCATTACGGTTATATTAGGGTGCTGCTTCACAAAGAAATCCTGGCACTCAATCCATTTTTCCATAATGGATTTTATCATCTCACTGCAATCCTCCTCCCTGTCTTCTTCTTCCTCACTGGAATCTTCCTCAACTCACTGTGGAGCTCAGCAAGTTCTTCCACCATCAGCTCCTCCTTACAGTCCTTTAAGTTCCTCTATGTCTGCATCATCAATGTCCAGACCCAATGGACACAATCTTCTCCATCCCTGTGCACCAGACCCTTGAAAGTCGCATGCATTGACACAATCTGGCCACAGTTTCCTTCAGGCTGAGTCTAAGGTCCAGTAATGACAGGTTCCCAGGCTTTCGGAATGAGGCTGACACTGTGGAAGACACTAAAATACTTCTTGCAGAACTCTTTCAGAGTCAAGGATGTCTCTTCAGTGAAATTAAAACACCTGATAAGGAGTGCCTCTGTATACAGCATCTTAAAGTTGCAGGTCTCTCACAGGTCCATGAGCTGCAGAAGCGTCATGTTAGCAGGGGAAAAACTTGATGTTATGAATTCATATTTAGTGCTCACATCACCCATGAAGACTGGAGAATGAGCTGGGGCATCATCTGTCAGGAGAGGCTACCTTTCAGACAGCTGGTGGTCAGAAAGATATTTAACGGTGGATATAAGCACCTCGTTGAACCATTCCATGAACAATTGCCTTGTGACTGAAGCTTTCACATTGGCCTCCCCATGACAGGAGGTCTGGCCTCACGATCAGTTCTTTGAGTGCATGAGGGTCTGGGAATGGTACACAGGGGAGGATTAATCTTCGGATCAGCACTGATGTTTTCACTCAACAAAAGGGCTAAACTGTCTTTCATGGGCTTGTGATCCAGCAGCGCCTTTTCTTCCTGCAGGATTTGGGTTCTGTTTTTCATCTTCTTCCGGAAGAGCCCAGTGTTATTACAGTGGAACACTTGTTGAGTGACATATCCTTCTACCTTCATGAATCCCATGAATTCTTTCTTTTAAGCTTCTGCAGTAGCTTTGACAGAACTGAAAGCCACACCATATTTTATCACCCTGTGGATGCCACTTCTCTTGTAGAATTTGTCAAGCCACCCTTAACAAGCTTTAAATTAGTCACTTGTTGCACTTACACAGGGGTTTTCTCTAGCAGTACATCACTGTGTGATTTCCTGGCTTTTTCACAGATCATAGTTGCACTAATGCCATCACCTACCAGCTGTTTCCCATTCAAACACACTCACCTCTTTCAGAACTTACGTCTTCTACTTGGTTAACATCACCACTTTTTTGCCACATGAGCTCCTTTGATGGCAACTTTATTCTTCAAAAGTCAAGATTGTTGACTTCACCATCTTGAGCTCAGAGGCCAGGTCAGTCACTTGAAGACCATGTTCATGATTTTCAATAATGTCTTTCTTCAAGTCAATGAACTGTCTTTGAAGCCATGCTGGATTGAATAATACTGAACAGTGCTGTATATGCTAAAAATTAATGCTTTACAGCAAGTGTGCACAGGTCAGTGTGACCATGATCTCAACTAGAGTAAGTTACGACCATGTGTCAGAGTGGGGAAGAGGGACAAGGTTGTGTTTGTCCCCCGATGCCAAGTTCACAAATGAAAGTGTCATTGTGCTGACAGCTTCTGTTCTCCAACAGAATTGTTTTCAAACAGAAGGTTTGTGATTGAAGGTATGACAGTAATGGGTACCCTAAGGCTTTACTTGCTATGCTCTCCAAGACTACTGTACACTAAGGACTTCATGATGTAAAACATGCCACTCTTTGATTTGAAAATGCCGTCCTATCACCAGATATGTAACTTATTTCCAGAATAAGAAAAAAGACTACAATGTTCTCTTAAGTCATGTTGGCATTCTGAGCATAGAATGAATAGAATGAATGCTGAGCTATCTTGTCTTGGTTCAATGAGCATTCTTGTCATTTAAAACTAGGTACTAAAATAAGTTAAATTGGAAGATTTATTTAACTTTATCATGAAATTTAAATTAAACTTTCTTTCAACCATCTTCGGAGGCCTGCTAGTTGTCACTTATACTTTATATACTTGCAAGATTTTCAGTGTTTATCAAAACATGCCCATAGAAACATTTATCTAGGTAGTGATATCACAATGCACACTATTTTCAAATGTACATGAAACATTAAACAAGAAAAGGAGTGAAACAGAGAGCTAGTGAGTGAGTGAATGAGAGAGAGAGACTTAGAAAGAAAGAAGTAAGGAAACAGATACGTTCAGTTGGGCATAAAGGTCCCTATTTAAACCTAGCAGGCTGAAGCAAGAGGATGGAAGTTTGGGCCCACCATGGCCAATTCAGTCAGATGCTGTATCAAAATAAAAAAGCAAAATAGAGTTGTGAGATGTAGCAGTGTGGAGGTCCTAAATTCAATTCCCACACACATACACACATAGATATGTTTTAAAATATTAAAATCATAGAGCATTTATTTCTGCCTCAAATTTAGTTAATTTTAAATTTAATTAGAAAAAAGAATGCAGGTTGGAAGTCGATCTATTTTTCCACCTAGTTTAGGCAATATCCCATGGCTAGGACAAAATACTCAATACTAATGTTAAAAGGAGGAGAGAGGTTTATTTTGATTCACAGCTTCAATACATAGTCACCTGGCTCCAAGGCAGAAATGCCATGGTAGAAGAACATAGAAAAGGACATGTTCAATCCATGGCCACCAAGAAGAGGTAGAAAGGGGGAAGCCAAGGACACCCCCAGTGACCCAACTCCAAACAGCCCCACCTCCTAACAAGAGCATATTCAGATGCTGAAGTCATGAATGGGTGAATCCTCTAATGGATATAACATTACCATGATCCAGTTATCCTCCAACATATACAGTTTGGGGGGACATCGTAGGTGTAAATCATAACACCACCTTAGGCAATGGGATAAGAACTAAGAGAATTCAAAGTCAGTAGAAAAAGAAACTAATAAAGATAAGAGCAAAAATAATAGAACTAGAAAACAATTGGGGAAAATCAATGAGATAAAAGCTGAGCTTTTCAGAGATGTGAAATTGAAAGATTATTTAAAGGAAGACCCCGATGAGAACAACAGTAATATCACTATGATCCTGAGACATTAAATACCTATGGAGAGATTATCATGACTACCTTTGTGACAATAGATTTGATAACTCAAATGAATTAAGCAAAGTTCTTAAATATGCAAATGCAATTTGAAAAGGATTAGAAAAAAAGTATATTACCTAACACCAAGAAAAGAGATTGGAATATCTATAGTCAAGGTTGTGCATATCTGCATCCATTCCACTATAATAAAGCTCTTTAGTCAGGTGACAGCCAACCCAGCTAGTTCTCCACCCAGGGTGCTAAGCTCCTAATAAAACCAAGGGCTAAGAGGTGAGCCCAAACTGCCCCACAGGTGCTTACTGTAGAAAAAGTCACCACGATCCCCCCAGAGGTAATCCTCTTAAAGATGTAATTTGCAGGAAACATTTTTATGGAGTTTTTTTCCCTCTGCTCAGACATTCTTGTAGTGTCTGTTTTTGTTCTCTTTCTGAGGTCCTGTTTTGTTTTTAATCCTGCTCATTATGACGATGGATTTATAGGTTGGGAGGGCGGGCAAGTAGCTAGATTAATGAATTAGTTCATTCAGCACATAATAAACACTATCAATCTGGGGACATTGTGTGGGCAAAGGCTACTAAATGGAAAAACGTGGCTTCTAAGGGACCAAAAAATAAGCAAGCTAGAGAGAGCCCTGATACGCTCTCCTACTGTCACTCTTATTCAGCTTTTCTTAGATTAGTTCACATATGATGGTGAAAGAAAAGAAAAAAAACTTTTCCTGTAAAGTATCTGAGCCCAAAGGATACTCTTTGCACTAAGAAATGGTAATGTGGACCATTACAGAATTGATGTATTAGGAATATTAGGTCTGTATGGTTAGAAAAACATGAGTTCATGTGAGTATCTTTTTTTTTTTTTCTGATTTAATAAGTCCCACTTGTCTTAGATCAAATTTTTTTTTTTTTTGCTCCTGGAACAAAATGCCTGATGCCAACAGGAAAAAGAAGAGAGGATTAGTATAACCATTGGCTCATGGTTTCAGAAATCTGTCTTCTCCTGGTCAGCATCATGGTCGAAGGGCCCAGGTGTAAGAAAGCCGCTCATGGCATGTGTTACGGTTTGTGTGTGCATGTCCCCCTAAAGCCACTTGCAGTCATGGGGTGGGTTTTTAGGGTTTATTGTTGATTCATGGTCCAGTGTTGGAACTATGGATGTGAGTGCTACACCTGCCCTGGGGCAGGTCTTTTGCATCCAATGTAAGGGAGGGAAAGAGGCTGCTTTCCACTGTTCTTCCCTTTTTCTCTTGTTTTTGCTGTTTTTCCACCATCACGAACTGTTGCCCTCTGCCATGTGCCATCCTGCCTTGGAGCCAGCCGAGTATGAACTGAAACCTCCACAGACTATGAGCTAAATAAACCTTTCCTTCCTTAATTTTGGATGCCAGGTATTTTGTCTCAGCAAGGAGAGAAAAGTAGCCAATACAGCATAGTAGGAAGGAAGCAGAGAGAAGGGATGAGTCAGTGAGAGAGAGCTACCCTTCCACATCACATCCCTAGTGACCTGTCTCTTCCAAACAAACCAAGCCTCTTATTTGCAAACCCACTATTTTGATCCTATGATTCAATTACCTGCCCAACACCACACATAAGAGCAGTAGGATTTTGGAGGCATTCCTGTGGGTCTTTTTATGAAAATGCATTTAGTCCTATCTAAGACTTGCCAATGTCTCAATAGTTCCAGCATTGCTAAAAATTCCATGTCCAAAGTCTCCTCTGAGACTCAAGATAATCGCTTAGCTAAGCATCCCTGCAAAAATAAAAAAGACAAACTTGACATTTCCAAAGTACAGTGACACAGGGTAAGCATTCAGGAAACAGAAACCAAAAGGAGCCAAGCAAGACCAAAACTCAGCATGGTGCTATATCCAGCACCCAAGACAGATTTTGGGGAGACATAAACTCCAAAGGGCTGAGTTGCCCCTGGCCTTATAGCATTGCTGGGTGCAACTCCAATAGTCTCTGTTATGGGGCAACTCCACTAACTGTGGCTTTTCAAGTTCCTGGCTTCCAGATGTTCCAAGTTCTTGGCTTCTCTAACTTCCTGTAGTCTCTAGCATTCTTTCAACTTCACTCTCAAAGGTTCCCATACTGCCCCTTCAGGGCTACCCTGTCAAGTCTCTTAGGCCTTCTTCTGAAACGTGCATGGAAGTCTCCTGACTTCACTACTTTTGAATTCTGTGTGATCATAAAACCAGCACAACATGGATGACACAAAGTCTGTTGCTCACATAAGTAGTAACCAGCCTCACTTTGGATCATGGTTGCAGAGACCTCCAAGTAACTGGATGTATAGGCACTGTGAGGTGAACCTCTAAGAACCAATTCCTTCTGTAGACCTTCTCCAGAGGGTGTTCTGGAATTCTCTTATCAAATGAAACCTCTATAACTTTACACCCTTGAGCCTATGATGGTGGGATCTTGTAGATTTCTGATATGCCTTCAAGTCTTCTTTATTCCAAGTTTGATGATGAAAAGTACTTGGGTTTTTAAAATGCTAATCTTTTCAACAAACAAATTCCCCCAAATCAAAATATTAAAGGCGCAAATTTGACAGAAGCCAACTCTGCTAGAGCTCCCTTTTTGGCTAGTAGCAAGGTTTCAAATTATTAAGATTTTTTTTTTTTTTTTTTTTGGTCCTGCTTCTTATAGCAAATAAGTCTGAAAGCTACCAGCCATACTCGTGCCACAGTCGCAACACTGTCTTGAAATTTCTTCTGCCAGGTTAATTAATCTGCCACACTTAAACTAAGCCTCCAGCAAAATGTCAAGACATCAGCAAAGTGCTGATAAATTTTCTTCCAGAACACATCACACATGGTCTGGAGTCCAGTTACCAATGCAGTTCTCATTCCCAGTTGAATCCTCGTGAACCTGGTCTTTACCACTTGTATTTCTATTACCATTCTAGTCTTTGACCTTCTGGCCAGATTCTGCCATGAACCTTGACTTACAACATTCTGTGAATTCTCTTAGCAATATCTTCAAACCTTTGCAAACTCCCCCCAAAAGCCAGTTCCAAAAACTTGTGACTCACATGACCAGGCATATTCACAGCAACATCCGTTCTTTCTGGTACCCAAATCTCTTACTCACTTTTGTCTCTTTGGGACAAAGTACCAAACAGCTATAAGTGAAAGGAGGAGTGGCTGACAGGTTCATGGTAGGCTTTGTATCTCGATGTTGCCCCAAAGCCTCATGCAGCCAGCAGGCTTCTCAGAAGTGGCTTAATCTAGAGTGTGTGATGCTGGGATTAGGGATATGTGATCAGCTCGCTGATTGCTTTGCACCACCCTAAACCCGGCAGCCTCGATCGAGTATAAAAGGGATGGAAAGACTCTGTTAAGGGTCACTGGTTCATTTTGCTCTTTTCTGCCCACGATGAACTGTTGTCCTCTGTAAAACCACCCTGTCCTGCAGCCAACAGATTATGGACTGAAATCTCTACAAACTGTAAGCTAAATAAACCATTCCTATATCTTAGGTGTATTTTTCTTAGCAATGAGAAGAGTAACCAAGACAGTTTATCATTGCAGAAGTCTCAGTCCCTCCTGTTGTACAGCATTGTTAAAGGGCCCAAGTGGAGCAAAGACATTAAAATCATGAGACCAGGAAGTAGAAAGAAGGGAGGAGCCAGAGAGGGAGATGCATGCTTCCAGGCCACACCCACCATGACCCACCTATTCCAGCAAGACCCACCTCAAAACAGTAAGCTATGCATCACCTCCCTGAAGCCTCTCCTGTGAGTGTGTAAGATCATTAGGGAATGTTCTTGATCCAACTCATAACATCAATATTTCCTAAGAGTGAAAAATAAATGTCGCTGTGATGCAGTCCTGAGACAGTTGGTCAGTGATTCCCATAGAGATGGGGAAAAGGCAGACTTGACCTTCTACCTGCTGCTCATTGTGGTTTTCTATGAACCTCTGATATTTATGTGCTCAACTTTTTTCCCATTTTGAATGAGCATGTTAATTATACTTGGACTATTTCTTGCAATGGATACTGTATATTTAGAAAGGTAATATTGGAGGCCTGAACCTCATTTCTCTGTACCCAGAAAAAGTGCCCCAGAAATATTGAAGCCAAGGAAAGGCACCCAAGAAGACTTGTACTTGACCTGACTTTGTATCTTTGACTTATTTTATGACATTAACATTTACTATATGCTGATAGGAAGACCAGACCCTTGGAAATCTTGAAAAAGGTGAAAAAATGATGTGAATTTGTGTGGACAAAGAGAAGACTATGACAACTAATGTGCAAAGATGGGACTAAAAAGTCTTTCTCACTTCTATATGCATGTGACACTTTGAACATCAAGAGGTAGAAATTATTTCACTTCATATTTAACTGAGACTGATTGTGTGACTGTCTTTCACAACAAAATGCATACAAATTTGTTGTAACTTCCAAACTTTAACACTTAAGTCTCCTGGCAGCTTCAGCTGTCTACCTTACAGCCTTAATGCCATATAAAATACCAAGTTACACAGCACAGTTCCATGAGGAATAACTGAGGTGTCCTTGTAGATGGCTTTAGTGAGTTCCTACCCCATAACAAACTCCAGATGGCAGCTAGATGGCTAAACCTTCTTGGCCACTCAACAGTCATTGAGCTTCCACTCAAAGCAGCATGATCTGCCAGGGTGTCAAACAAAAATAACATACAAGAAGAACCCAGTTAACAATGTGAATTAGGAAAGAAAAGAAAACAACTGTTTTAAGCCACTAAATTGTGGGGCAGTTTGTTAAGAAAATATAGACAACAAAAACAAACAGCATTTGAGAATATGGGACCCAAGCTGAACTACTGGATACTATGTGGCAGAGGGTGAGCTCTGGGTCTTTCATTTCACTGCTTGCTGACAGAACTCAGGGTCACCTCCAAGGAATGGTCAATAAATGCTTTACAAATATTAGTTGACTTAGTCACCAACACATTAATAGTTTCAGATCTTTTTACCTCTCCAAGACTTTTAAGAGAAAAACTATAGTACGTGTGAACAAGAACCTAGAAAGTGCACATATATCAGAGTGATATGATGTTTTTAGATCTTCTGGGAAAATACCCAGAAGAGGAATAGCTGGTTTAAATGGAACCTCTAGACCTAATTTGCGGAGAAATCTCCAAACGGCTCTCCACAGTGGTTGCACCAGTCTGCATTCCCACCAGCAGTGTAATAGAGTCCCTATTTCTCCACAGCCTCGCCAGCATC
>PVLD010030861.1:0-16391 GCA_004027595.1 Dinomys branickii
TCATCAGCACCAGGAAAAGTCAATTTCTTAGTAAGAATGGTTCAACCAGGTATACTGTAAGTCTCAGTTCTTAGAACTAAGCCAACTTTTTAAAGTAAATCTTGGGATCTGTGTTATATTTAGTAAGCAAAGTCTAGGTGTTAGCCATCCTTAAATTTATAATTTGAAAAACATTTTGAGGTAATATTTTTGTCAGAACCTTACACCCATAATCCAAGTAAGAATTGTATCAGGCTGAGAAAATCTGGTAGAAAATGTTATCATTGTGGTTGATAAGGGGGTTTGTAGGTTCAGCGATACTATCAACTCCAGTGAAGGCGTTTCCTCCCCTAAGGCCACCGTAAGACTTGCATGTCAGAGCTTACAGTAGCACACAGGACAGACGTACCCAGAACAAGTTCCTCAATAATTAAAAATCAACCTTTCAGAGTTAAAAATAGAGTCCTTTTTTGTGTCTTACTTTAAAAACATGGAATGAAGCCAACTTTAAAATCATAGAAATCTCTTCACAGCTTAAGATTTCTGCAAATTTATTTTTATTGCTACTGTTTTACCTTTTAAATTGTGTAATTCTACAACATTTTAAAAGGTTTTGTTAGGTAGTTACCTGCTAGATATTTTCCTGTGAGTCAAGGTGGAATTAGAAGACATAGACTTCAATTCAACTCTTAGTTCTGTTTCATTTCATATTTCAGTCCCTCTTTGAAATCAGAGATAAAATGATTCAATATGGAATCTTTAAGGTTAGCAGTTCCGATAGATTTTGCTTGGAAAAAGGACAATAAATATGGTAAGATAATGTACTCCATATCAAGAAAAAATTATACAGGTCCCCATATCCATACCAAACACAACACACACATGCACATACACACACACTTACGTACTTATCATTTTATTTGGCTTAGACATGAAGATAGTTAAAGGAACCCTGTATTGAAAATAAAAATTTTTTCATAATTTTGGAGCAAGAAGCATCCTTGATGAATAATACAGAACAATTTAGGCACAAAAGAAATTATTGGAACACTAAACTACACATACAAAGACCAAATTACATACCTCTCTGCATAAGAACATACAACACCACACCAAAAATAAATGACAAAAGCAACAAAAATAATGGCAAGAGCCAAGTGTGGTAGCTCATGCCTATGATCCCAGCACTTGGGAGGCTGAGGCAGGAGGATTGCCATGAGTTCAATGCTAGCCTGAACTGCATAGTGAAAACCTATCTCATAAAAAGACCCCAAAAATGGCAAAAACCATAAAAAATATAATTCAAAGACCAGTATCTGCCTGCAAAAATAAATGGATGAATAAATAAGTAAATGATACTGTATAGTGTGTCATTTGCTTCTCAAGTCCACACCTAGCTACAGATCAAAGATATATTGTTATTTTCCTTTTCTAAATCTACCCTATCTGCTTCCAAATCTCATTATCAAGCGTGACAGCAAAATTTACATCACTTATTACTTCAAATCTCCCATCTTTCCTATGCGATTCAAAGGTTCTGGGAATGGGAACGTGTCCCGGCAAACAGAAAGTTCAGTTCTTTGTGGTGATGTCAGAGGCCATCATTATAGTTTCTCTTCTGTCAAAATTTTTCACTTTTTAATTGGTCTTACAGATTACTGGGACCCATCTGGGCAGGTTCATGCGTAGCACACTTGGACCACATTCACCACCCTTCACCCCTTGCCAACCCTTCCCTCTAGCTTCACATTTCAGGACGGAGGTTAAACCTGTGTATTTCATTTCCATCCTCCCTGTTATGAGCTGCCTTTCATTCCTGCCTCCTTCATCTTCTCACCTTCTGGTCTAAGAACAGCATGCTTTCTACTTTCCTGTCATCTTGTTTAAGGTCCACATACTAAACAAGCAGTGTCTGTCTGAGTCTGGGTTATTTCGATCAACAAGATGGACCACAGAACCACCCATTTTCTTGCAAATGGCAGAATTTTGTTCTTTCTTGCGGCTGAATAATACTGCATTGTGTATACAGACCACATTTTGTTCGTCCACTCATCTCTCAACAGGCACCTTGTCTGGTTCCTTATATGGGGTATTGGTGTTGTGCTGCCATAGACATGTATGCGATATCCGTAAGAATGGTGACTTTGATTCCTTTGGGTCTATAAGGAGTGATATAGCTGGCTGAAACTGTAGCTCTATCTTTAAGTTTTAGAGTAATCTTCATGGGATTTTCATACTAAGTCATACTGAATCTTCATACTAATTTACATTCCCACCAGGAATAAAAGAGAGTTCCTCCCCCAACACACATCCTTGCCAGCATTTATTGTTTTATGTATTTGAAGACAGCAATTCTCATTTTACTTTTGATTTGTATTTCCTTAATGGCTACAGATGCTGAGCATATTTTCATAAACTTTTTGACCAATGGTGTTTCTTTTTTTGAAACATGTCTGTTCCATCTATCTGCCAGCTTATTGATTGGGCTGTTTGAATTTTTTGGCCTTAAGCTTTTTTTTGTATTCTAGATACTGTCTGTTGCAAGAGTAGCTGGTAAAGATTTTCTCCAACTCTGTAGGCTGTCTTTTGTTTGCCAGTTGTTTCCCTTGCTGTTCAGAAAGTTTCCACTTGATGTAACCCCACTTGTTGATTCTTGCTATTGTTTCTTGTGATGTTCCTATGGTAGTGTAGACTGAGTAGGCAGTCTGTACAGCACCCATGGCCTGCAGTGTTCCCCTATGCTATCTTTTAGCAGCTTTAAAGTCTTGGGCCTTACAGTTGGTTCTCTGGTCCATTTTGAATTGAGTTTTGTATAGGGTGTGAGATAGGGGTCTAGTTTCAGTCCTCTGCAAGTAGACACTCAGTTTTTCCAGGATCATGTGTTAAGGAGGCTACCTTTTCTAAAATGTGTATTTTTGGCTCTTTTGTACAGAATCAGCTGTAGTTATAGGGTTTGTTTCTGTGTTCTCTATTCTATCCTATTGGTCTACATATTATTCTTATGCTATTTTTGTTACTGTGGCTTTGTAGTATATTTTGAAATTAGGTATCGTGATGCTTCCAGCTTGTGTTTTTTTTTTTGTTTTTTTTTTTTTTTTTTTTTTTTTTTTTTTTTTTTTTTTTTTTTTTTTTTTTTTTTTTTTTTTTTTTTTTTTTTTTTTTTTTTTTTTTTTTTTTTTTTTTTTTTTTTTTTTTTTTTTTTTTGTCTTATGACTGCTTTGGCTATTCTGCATCTTTTGTGTTTCCATATTAATTTAAAATTTTTTCCTAGAGCCACACATAATAATGACAGCCATCATTTAATCTCCAAAACAATCTTGTGAGGTAAAATTTATTAAGGAGCATTCCAGAATAATCTGTTTGTATAATTATGGGCTAGTTTGCTTTTTTTATCAAATAAAGATAAGTGAGTACAAATGTGTGTGTGTATGAGTGTGTATAAGATTATTATACACAGTTTTCAAATAGTTTAGTAGATTTTATAAACATTAAGAATTTAAAAGTCATCTTATCCCAAACTTTCCAATTATCTCATTGGAGAAGTAAAAATGATACATTTGGAGTGCGTGATATCTCTTTTGACTTCTCAACCACTTTTTTTGGCAACATGAATAGCTCTTACACTGTTCTTGGTTTGCTTCCAAATGTATTCTATGACAAAGGATTTTCAGGATAAAAAGACTTCTTTGCAATTTAGGGAGCCTGTGAAGGAGGTGGACCCTTTGAACTGAACTGAATTATTTTGCTTCAGTATTATCCTCAAAAGCTCTGAGTACAGAGGTGGCAACCTTCCCCTCCCTCATTGGTACTACAATTAGAAAAAGCTTTTAGTTGGTCTAGTCAAGTGGTGTTCTTTAGAGCACAGAAGCAAATCTATTTTTTTTTTCAGAAGCAAATCTAATAGACTTGTTTTAAAGAAACCCTACATGCTACAATCCTGCCTCTCTGATCCCTACAGCCCAAATTTCTGGGATCTTGGTCTAGCAATTTATACTTAATAATAGCTCCTAAAATTATTAAATTTGTTAAGATAAGGCCAAAGTCATGGGACAAAATCTCATAAAATAGTGGTTTTAAAATACAATGTTGATTTTTCTCTCATGTAACAGTTCCAAAACAAGCAGTCCAGGTTAGCAAACTAATTCTCCTGAGCACATTTATTCAGGATCAGGATCATGGTTTCCTTCTGTTTTACCACTGAGTTCACTCCTAGAAGATTATCAACAGCCACACAGGTAAATTTGAGACATACTCGTGTCCATTTGGGGATCTAGCAGCGGAAGTCAGTCCAGTGTGGAAAGCCCTGGATTTACAGGAGACCTTTATCCCTTCTGGGCAGAGAGCCTAGGGAGGGAAGTGTTGTCAGATGCTCAACTCCTCACTGCCACTCTTGGCTTTGAGAAGGAGATGGTTGATCATAGTGGGCAGCCTGGAAACCCCGCTACTGTGACCCCCTGCACACCAAAGTTTAAGAACCCAGATCTGATCCAACATCTACACTGTGCAAATAAGCAAGCTAAATCCTAGAGAGGTTATATGAATTCTGGGGTGAGCTCCCATCCCAAAGTCCATGAGGAGTACCTGTGAGGTTGCCCAGGTTTTTCTCCCTTCAGTGACATCTTGGGTGCTGAGGCCAAGCATATGCTATCACCTCAGGACTGTTGCTCAAACGAAATGTAATACTTGCTATGTTGGCAAAAAAGAACGATTAGCAGCCGTGAATAAGTGCCTCTTTTATGCGAGCAGCCCCTCTCAGCGCTGCTGTGCAGTCCTCCCTATCAGTCCATTCTTAGCTTCCTTTCTCTGCTGAACTCTCAATTCCACAGCCTTTTGTATAACTGGATCTGCCACCAGTGTCCCCTCACTTCTTTTCTGCTAATGTTTTCTTTCAGCTTCAGGGGTGTGACATGTTTCTACCTCTCGGTTATTTTCCTAACAAGTGCAAGGGACCCTTGCACTCTTTCTAGTCGGGTGTGACCGTGCAACCAAGTGGCTGAAATTCCTGAGCAAAGGGAAAGAAAGGCACTGAGACGCCCTGCAGTCAGTGTAAGGACAAAGACAAAATAAGTCCTATGGGTGGTGAGCAGAGCAGCCTCAAAATGCAGAGGCAGGGCGGGTGCTAAAGACAGGCTGGGCCGAAAGAGACCGAGACACTCAGGACTGTAATGTCCACCTGAGGAACTTGGTTGTGAAGCTGGAAGAACAAACAGGGCCTCCTTGGCATGGAAGCAAAAAAGAGACATTATGAAAACTTGACGTTTAAAAGCCTGAGATACCCTATCTTGGCTCAGGAGGGACTTTGGGATGCACCTGGATTTGACAGGCATCAAGGGTCAAAACTGCAAGGCCTTCATGGCACCTCCACATTCGACATCTCTCAGCCCTCAGAGTGCGTGATGAGATAGACCCTGGGAGATCCGGGGCCTGGAAGGCAAAGCTCCTGATCCCTTCAGAGAAGTGGAAGCTCTGGTCTTAATTAAGCCTGTGAAAGGATGCTCCTGGCCTAGAAATAAGTATATATTCTAGATTTTTGTTTCTTTCTTCTGTGAGGGAAGAAATCTGTGCTCAATTCTGAACCAGTTAGGGTGGTTTTTTCCTTAGGTATTACAAAAACTGTCCCAGAGATCAAATAGCCATTGTCTCTGGGGCTGACATGTCCCTCAGCAGATCCGACAGACCTATAATAGAAAAGAAGTTGCTCAGACGTGAATTAAATTCGGACCGAGACTGCTTAGACCTCTCTCCCATGGGTGGCACCCACTCCCGTCTGTTTGGTGCAAGAGCAGTGGCATCAGAACCCCTCCATGGCGCCCTCCTGGGACTGGAGCTCAGTGAGGTTCTCCTTTTCTGTCCTGGTTCTTTTCCTTCCTGGAAAAGACCTTTGTGACCCAAGCATCTCCCTCTGACTCTCCCCTCTGGCTGCCAAGTGCAAACTGAGTGCTAATTACATACCTGCTTGGCCTAACCCAGGGAGCGGTTTTTCCCAGGGGCGGGGTATGGACTGTAGAACTCAGGACTTCACGCTTCACGCTTGCCGGCGCTGTGTCAGTGAGCTACATCCCCATCAAACCAGTGCACGTTTATTTCATTGGTCACCATACTAATGAGAAAAACCCAACGCAAAGGCAGAAGCACATTGTGATGCTGCCCAGTGGCCACCAGAGTTTTGCGGCTCTGGTATAGTGAGAATTCTGAGTCAGATGTGAAAGGAAACCATCGGGAAGGTCAACATGCAAAGGGTTATAGTCAGGAACACAGTGTTACAGTGACACAACATCCATTTTACACACATTATTTAAAATTAAAACACTGAGAAGAATGATTTCAGCATGGAGGGAAATGTAAGAGGGGAACAAGAACACACATGCACACATCAGTGAGTGAGGTGTTTCATGCTTTATGTTTTATGCTGAGTGTTGAACCATCACAAAGTACAAATAAACAGCTGGTAATGAAAGAATTCACTACAAAATCAGAAAACACCAAGACTGAGGATCAGTCCTGCCTAGAACTCGGCACAGCCTACTTATTCCCACTTTGCTGCCTCTGTATTCCCCCATGACAGGCCATTTTTCTCCTACAGCCCCTTAGTAGCTTGAGTGAAAATTACAATAAAATTTTATGTCTCTTTACAGCCACTTGTGAGAGAGAGTGGAGCGTGGAGAAGCAGTAATTGCACAATGCTGGTGCTGCCAAGCCTAAGAGCAGCCGCTATCCCAAAGGTGTTTCCCTCTGGTGTCTCCTTGAAGACAGACAACCCACGCCTGTGGTGCTCAGTTTGTCCACACATCAATGCAAGCACTTCTTTGAAGAGCAGCAGTGATTGATAATGTCTGACACACATTCACTGTTTCCTTGGATAGTCTCATTAGCAACATGATTCACTTTTTAATTATCCCTATAGGTCTGGGGCTTCTCTCCATAAGTGTACTCTGTTGGGAGGACGCCATTTATAGCTGACATAGAAGTCAGTTTTGTTCAGAGGAAGTGTGTGTGTGTGTGTGTGTGTGTGTGTGAGAGAGAGAGAGAGAGAGGGAGGGAGGGAGGGAGGGAGGGAGGAGAGAGGAGGGAAGGAGGAAGGGAAAGGGAAGGGATGGAAAAGGAAGGGAAAAGAGAGACAATGATATAAACTCCAGAATCAGTTGTACATTTTAACTGAATAGCCCAGTGTGCTGGATTTTTCACTCCTGCACTTATAAATAGTTGAGTTTACCATAGATAATGTAGGTAACAGAAGGGAAGCAACATTATGAATGTGAACATAATTTTTTTCATAGACCTGTGGTTCACATCCTGTGGGGTTTACAATTTAGAGTCACTGACCAACCAGCTCATCAGAGAGTGACCTGCCAGCACCATCAGTATCTTCTCTGATAAGCTGACGTTGTAGCCTGGGCACCGGGGGAACCGCTCGCCTGTGCTGAGCTGGCACGCAGCACTCCCCAGCTCTGGGCTCTCACACCCCTGTGTGCCACGGTTCTGTCCACACATGCAGCTGGAGGCCTTGTTGACCCTGTGAATCACTCCAGTGCAGCTGTGGGTGAAGCTGTTGCTCCCCTTGCATGGCCCAATAGCTTCCGGAACTTTGCTCCAGGCCGTCACGTCGCTGCAGCACTCTGTGTCAGCAAGGGGACTGTTTCCTTTGGGGATGCTGTAACACAACCTGCACGTCAGTAGTGGAGAAGGCACAGCAGCCTTGGGCAAGCTGAGGCTGGCGTTTTTGTCAAACAGAGTTAAGTTCATTAATGCCTCGTCAGTCTCCTTTCCTTGGCCACTTTTCACTATCTCGGGTTGCATCTTTTCCTCTGCAAATTCTTCTTTAATTATCTCCATTATATTTTCTGAGGCTTCTGCAAGAATCAATCCTAGGCCAAGCAGCAGCAGAGAGGTCTCCATCTCAATCTAGTGCAATCTCTACTACAGTAAAGATAAAATGTAAAACAAAAAGGAAAATGTTAAGGAGATAAGTTTTCTTTTCATTATGATGGTTACTCCCAGGAGTGACCCCTAGATGAAAGACTCCTACATATACTGTAATAAAGGAAGTATAATACCATGGAAAGCCAATCAGCTGTGAAGTCCAAAGACCTGGGTTCAAATTCCTGATTCTGCACTTACAATCACTCTACCTCATTTAACCTCAGTTTACCCATCTGAAAAAAATACTGTGATAGCTATGTAAGGTGACAGGTTTAAAACTGGAGCCCAGCATTTTTCTCTTCCTTTTTTCTTTTTTATACTTTTGTGGGGTCTGTGGTCCCCATGGTGGGTCACAGTCATTTCACCTAACACATCCCTCATTTTTACTCTCTCCTACGTCCCCACAAAGTACCTGTTACATAGGAGCCACTTAAAAGCAAAGTGCACAGTCCTTTCTCCTCCCATGCTGCTTTCCCCACCTATTTTCAGTCATGAGATTTCTGCTTTTAGAGGGGCTGGGGATATAGCTCAGGGGAATAAGCACCTGCCTAGCAAGCGCAGGGTTCTGAGTTCAATCCCCAGTACCACAAAAAAAAAAAAAAAAAAGAGATTTCTGTCTTTACCAGTTCCTTCGATAAGCCGATCCGTAGGCACAGATTCCAGCTTGTTACAGGGCTAGAAATGAAGCTGCTTCTTGCGAGTTTTTCTGTTATTGGGTCTGAGGGAAGGAGGGGCAAGAGAGGGACAGGAAGAACTGTATGAGATTGACAAAGGGGACAATGTGGAACTAAGGACGCTCAGAGAAAACTGGACATAGTGTCCCCTTGGCGGTCACAGTCTCGTGACCCAGGAAGCACCTCTGCCTCCTCTTCTGTGAAATCTCTCCCATCTTTCTAACAGAGTGATCCTTTTTCCTCTCCCGACTCCCACAGAACAGATTGTGCTGGACTTCGTTTTGCATGATGCTTGGTGTTATTCTAGCCAGTTGACACCCATTAGCCTTTCCCCTCTCAAGCCTTGAGACTAGAACAGTTTCTGATTGCTGTTATTCAGACAGCATCACACACTGAACTGTGCACACACTTTTCTCAACAACATTTCTTACCAGTGTGGCATGACTTGAGTAGTTAGGAAATCTTTTATTTGAGTCAGTGCTGGGAAGCTCATAATGATAACTTCAGGAAAGACAGCTTTTCAGGGTGATGATCCCATCACTCTAGTGTCAGTCTATTGTCCCGTCTTATTTCTTCCCCTTCTCTGAGCGCCTTCGCTCCTGGGCATATTATCTCCTGCAGTATCATTCCCACTTTCCTTTTGAAAGCAGCTTTACTGAACCGTGTTATATGCCACCAAATTAACCCATTTTAAGTGTGCAATTCAAAAGCAAATCACAGTTTTAGAACATTTTCCTTTCCTCAGAAAGGTCCCGTGCACCTGCTCTGTGGTCACCCCCCACTGCCACGCTCAGCCCCAGGCACCCACCACTCTACTTTCTGTCCTTTCTGGGTATTTCACTCAAATGGAAACATATGATTGATGATTTTTTACATCTGGCTTCTTTCTTTGAACTGTTTGCAGCAGCATCCATGCTGTATCCAGTATTGGTACTTTGAACCTTTTTAGAGAGGAATCCTATCCTACTTATGAATGAAGCACATTTTGCCTTTCATTCATTCACTAGTTTATGGACACTTGGGTTATTTCCACTTTTAAAAATGTGTTTGTAGTACTGAATATTAATTTTATAAGATATTTGGCTTCAGTGTGGTATTTTTACACATACATATGACATGTTTTGATCATATATGTTCCCCATTACCTTCTCCATAACCTCTTCCCCTCCGCATAATTTCTTTCCTATTGTGTAATAATAGCATCCTTTATATTTTCTTATTAATTAATTTATTTATTTATTGAGACAAGATCTCACCATGTAGTTCAGGCTGGCCTTGAACCCTTAGTGATCCTCTTGCTGCAGCCTCCCAAATGTTGATATTACAGGCATGTGCCACCACACCCAGCAACCTTTATACTTTCACATCATTTTTTTAAGATACCAGCTATTAGGGAAACAGACAATACTTGACTTTTTGCTTAACTTGATCACCACTAACTCCATCCATTTTCCTGAAAATGATGTGATTTTATTATTCTTTGTGGCTGAATACTAGTCCTGTGTTCATATACACCACATTTTATGTATCCGTTTAACCTTTACTGATTCACCCATTTATTCTCTAACCTAGGCTTGTTCCATGTCTTGGCTACTGTGAATCATGCCACAATAAACATGAGTTTTCAGGTATTGCTGTAGAATTCTGACTTTAATTTCTTCAGGTATTGACCAAAGAATGGAGAGGGAGGGTGTTATTGTAGTTCTAGTTGTAGTTTTTTAATAAGCTCCATGCTTATTTCCATAGTGATTGTTCCAATTTATACTTCCACAAACAGTGCAGAAAGGTTCCTTCTCCCGTGCTTATATCATTACCAGCATTTGTTGCTTTCTGCATTCTACATGACAGCCATTCCTACCGGGGGCGGGGAGGAAACTCAGTTAACTTCCGGTTTGTATGTCCCTAATGGCTGAAGATGTTGAATATTTTTTCATATACTTACTGGTCATTTGTACTTCTTTTGAGAAGAGTTTGTTCAATTCATTTACTGATTTATTGATTGAGATATTTGATTTCTTAGTGGTAAGTATTTTGTGTTTTTTAATGTATTCTAGATACTACTTCTCTATTTGAAGAGTAGTTGGCAAAGAATTTCTTCCATTCCGTGAGCTGTGTCTTCTCTTCCCCTTAGTCATTTTTTTTGCTGTACAGAAACTTTTTAGCCAGATGTGGTCTTATTTGTTTATGCTTACTGGTATCTCCTGTCCTAACTGAATCATGTTCAGGAAGTCCTGCCTGTGCCTGGGGCTTCAGGTGTTTGCACTTAGTTTTCCTGTAGAAGTTTCAAAGTTTCATATCCAAGTCTTTGATTTATTCTAGTTGACTTTTTTGCAGTAGAGACAAGGATCTACTTTCAATCTTCTAAGTACAGATATTGTCTCAGCATCATTTGTTAAAGAGGCTGCCTTTTTTACAACATACGTTTTTGGCCCCTTTGTCAGGAGTCTGATGGTGGTGACTGTGTGGGTGTGTCCATGCCCTGTGCACTGGTCTGTGCATCTGTGTTTTGCACCAGTACTAGTCTGTTCTTGCTACGGTGGCTTCATGGTGTATTTTGAAATCAGGTACTGTGATGCCTCCAGCATTGCTCTTTGTGCTTAGGATTGCTTTGGCTTTTGTGTTACCATGTGAATTTTAGGATTTTCTTCTATTTTTGTGAAGAATGTCATTGGAAATTGGATGGGGATTCCATTACATCAGTAGATCTTTTAGTAACGTGGCAATTTTAAAAATATTAATGCTGCTAGGGCTGGGGATATAGCTCAGTGGAATAAGTGCCTGCCTAGCAAGCACAGGGTCCTGAGTTCGATCCCCAGTACCGCCAAAAAAAAAAAAAAAAAAAAAAAATATATATATATATATATATATATATTAATGCTGCTGATCCATATTGTAGTGTCTTCAATTTCTTTCTTCAGTGTTCTGCAATTTTCAGTTTTGCTTCCTTTGTTAAGTTTGATTGCTAGGTAATTTTTTTTTATTTTTATTGGGACATTTTTGTAGTGCAGAATGATTACATTCCTTGTGTGGAGTTGGCACATGTACATAACACATCTTCATTACTTTTTTCATCCCTTTCCCTCCTCTCCTACTCTCCTGATCCCTTTCCCCTTGAGAAAGATCTGTCTCCCTATCACCTAGCTTTTGTTTTGCTCTTTATTTGTAATTTGTATTTCTCATATAAGAGAAACCATTTGGTGTTTAAGCGTGTGTGTCTGCTTTACCTCGCTTAACGTTATGGTCTCAAGATGCATCTGTTTTCCTACAAATGACTTATTTACCCTTCTTTATGGCAGAGTAGTACTTCATCATGTGTAAATACCGCCTTTCTTTACCCATTTATCTACTGAAGGACATCCAGACTGCCTCCAGCATTTAGCTATTGCGAACTGCGCAGTTATAGACATGGGTGTGAATGTGTCATTGTAATATATGCCGTCATCTCTTTCAGGAAGACACTCAGAAGGCGGATAGCTGGGTCAAATGGGATTTCTATTTCTAGATTTTGAGAAACCTTTGTACTGATTTTCATACTGGTTGTACAGGTTAATGTTCCCACCAACAATGCAGAAGTATCCCTTTTCCCCTACAGCCACACTAGCACGTGTTATTATTTGATTTGTTGATGATAGCCATCCTTTTGGGGTTAAAAGGGAATCTGTGTTGTTTTAAGTTGCATTTCTCTAGTGGCCACAGATGGCGAGCATTTTTTCCTGTATTTATTGGCCATTTGTATTTCTTCTGGAAAGTATCTGTTCATTTCAGTTGACTTTTTAAAAATATATTGCATCTGGGGAATGAGTAACACTGCTCTGCTGTCTGAGAAGCCCACAGGGATTATATATTCAGCCCCAGTAAAAAATTAGAAGACCAAAAGGAAGATGCTTTATTTGTAAAGACAAAGAGGAAGGCAGGAGAAGATAGCTATCCTGATAAGAAAAAATAAAGAGTAGAGGGCTTTGGAAAGATGCAGGGCCCATGGGCCTTTTGATCCTGGCTGCTTCTATAGGAGGGTCTCTCTCTCTCTCTCTCACACACACACACACACACACACACACACACACACACACTCGGATAACTGGATTGGCTTCCGGGCCCTCTGCCTAAAATCATCTCTTCTGGTGGTCTACATGCATCTTTTTTCTCTCTGTTTACTCTTCTTTGACCTGCTTTTTAAGGCTTTATCTTGTGTGGGTGGCTAGCTGGCAAGGGGGTACCTTATTCACAGTTAGTTTAGAGTTAGTAAGGGGGTGTGTGGGTATCTGTTGAACTTTATGATGACCCTAGAGGGAATACTTTGGTGACTCTAGAGGGAATACATACGTATACATATGGATATGCTAGTGTCGAGGTGTGAGTACATACTTGTATGCACTGAATAAGAGCCTGCTCTAAAGGTAGGCATCCCTCCTCTTTCTTCTGTGTGTCCCCTCTGTTCTACTGGAGCTGGGGGTGGCTTACTGTCTGTGCACTTGACTTGCTCTGTACTCTGCCTGTCTGCTACTTCCCTCTCTGTTCTCTTCACACAAGTCCCAGAGCCATTGGGCGCCTTTCTTCCTCTGTTTTTTTATTTTTCTCCACTCCCGTCCTTGACCAATTTCCTGGGGGAGTTGTTCTAGTAAAGTTTGTTTTTAACTCTTGCTAGTCAGGATTAACTAGAAGACCTAATGAGGCTCAGTATTCTACTTTGTCATCTACAGATCCTACCGCTACAATTGGGTCTCTTATTTGGGGCAGTCTAGTTCCTGTGAGTTCTTTATATATTCTAGATAAAAATCCTCTGAGGAATAACTGCCAGAGGTTTTTTTTTTCCCCATTCTCTAGGCTCTCTCTTTACTCTATAGGTTACTTCCTTGGCTTTGTAAAAGATTTTAAATTTGTTTTGTTGTTTTTTAGAAATCAGTAAATACAGATTGTATTAAAACAAAATTTTGGGGAAGTGTGATGGCACACACCTATAATCCCAGCACTCAGGAGACTGAGACAGGAGGATCCCTGAGAGTTCAAGGCCAACCTGGGCTACAAAGTAAGTTCAAGACTAGCCTGAACTGCATAGTGAAACCCTGTCTCAAAAAGACAAAAAAAAAAACCTAAATATTTTACTCTCCGTTATAAAAAATCCTCTATCAGAGCAATCACAAAACTATTTCTATAATCAATGCAACTGTTTATTTTTTTATTTTAAAGACAAAAGAGTGGGGACATACAAACCAGAATAACACAAAAACAATAAAGGAAATACAAAATTATAGAGAAGATAGTAGGGAATTAGCTCTGAATGCTGTATTATATAATGTTATCTACATATTTGTTACTAAATGAGACAGATGATGACTTATTTGATTAATCAGTTTTCTCCACCCTTAATGCAACTGTTTAAAGAAAAATATCTCCAGTTTCTCCACTGGAATTAAAATTGTAAATTTTTAATTTGTAATTTATAGTCTTTGGAATACCTTTAGTTTTAATACTTAAACTATTACAGGTCCCCCAAATTTTTACTTTAAACATTCAAATTGCAAAATTACATTGAATTAATCCAAATAATACAGCTAAAAATATGAAAATTGAATGCACAATGAAGTACATTATCTTTAATAATCTTTACACTACTATCTTGCAGATTGGTTTCTTTTATGCTGTCAAAATCAGTTGTATTGTGAATTGTAGTTTTGTTGAGTGGTTAGGACTGGTGACTTCCCTCTAATATTTTTTTCTTCAGTTATAACAAGTTCATTAAATTATCTTCCTCATTTGAATGAGCAGTGCTTTTTTCTTTTACAAATTCAGGTTCCATTTTTGCCTCAGGTGGCTGAGATTTTCCTAGTATTAGTTGTGAAATATCAAAAGGCTCTTGTTAAAAGTCTATTTATGGTTACTGAACCATAAATATCTATTTCTGGTGCTTTAACTGCTATAGATGAATAAGAATCAATTGTAGAGGCTGTAAGATGTGTATTTTCATTTTTAGTTACAGGACAGCCTTCACTGATTTGTTTTCTTTCCTTGAAGCTGATCAGTATTACTACATTCTTGTAACTTTGCATGAATTTGAATCTTCTCAGTAATATGAAGAACTTCAATTAATGGTGGGGTTGGGGGCACTGTCTGTTTAATGGAAAGTTTACAACCTCTTCAAGATTGCCTCCATTGACAAATAATCTTTCCTGCACAGAAGCACTACTTATACCACAGAACCACTCTCTCTAATGTCCACGGGTCCCTAGAGATTTGGCCAGCACTGCCTCTGCACAGTCTGAAGAAATGATAATCTTGGGTTCTTTGGTACTCAGTTTATTATGTGGAGTACACTTCAAGAGGAAGGAATAAGCTAAGTGTTGTGTGGAGAAGCTCAGTTTGTACAAGAGGGTGTTCAGCTCCCCTTGAAGGCTTTGTGGTAGAACCCTGGGCACTTGAACTAGCGCAGTCAGGGAGTGTTCTTCCTGATTGCACTGCAGAGGAGAACACAGAGGTGTGCTGCTCTCAGCCACAGGGCTTCCCACTGAAAAGGAAAAACTGTACAAGAGAAATTATTCTTTTTAGAACTTTACTCTTTTGAAACTGCCTAGCTCTGTAACTGCTTCATGTCTTTGTGATTATTTTCTTGACCCCTATAACCATGACAGCATAAGTGAACATGTGGGATGCCTGATTGTACCATTGCACCACTCTTCAGGAACTAATGATCATTAATCTGCACTTGTAATAACTGAGGGTCTGGCCCTCCTGTCTCACCTTTGTACTCCCGCTTGTGCATCATACACAAGCCCTAGATCACCAGAGATCAGGGCCTGATATTTTAGGAATGATCTCAATCAGTGCCTGTTGATGTAAACAAATCTGCCTACAAATCCTGGGTATCATTTTGGTGTTTATGCTCACTGTTGCATCATGGCTTGGTCCGAGCCCTCACCACCTGTACCCTTGAAGTCTGCACTGAGATCTTTGAACACACCCCTCTTCCTGCCAGAGACTCCCAACCAGCTCCCTGGGAGAAGCACAAATAATATAATTTAACTTCTTCCTCTCCTATACATACCCCTTTTATTTTTTTCTTGCCTAATTGCTTATGCTAATATTTTGAATACTAAGTTGAACAGAGGTGGTAATAAAGGACATCTTTGTCCTGTTCCTGATTTCAGAGGGAAAGCGTTGTCTTGGTTACTTTTCTCTGGTTGCTGGGACAAAATACCCAATGCCCAAAATAAAGGAAGGAAAGGTTTATTTAGCTTACAGTTCGTGGAGGTTTCAGTCCATACCTGGCTGGTTCAGAGGCAGAGTGGCACATGGCAGAGGGAAAACTGTTCAGGGAAGCAGAGCACAGCAAAAGCAACCAGCAAAAGGGAGGAATGGCTGCAAGCAGCCTCATCTCTTCCCTTATGTAGTAAACAGGCTACCCCCACCCAGGGGGCGTGTAGCTCTCACACAATCTCCATGCCCTCCTCTTCCACAGGCTCAGGATGTTTACGAAGTAAGCACCTCGGCTTCCTCCTGAATCACTGATTAAACCTCCGGATTCCCAAAGTTGACACAATGTATCAACCATAACATTCCACCCCTTGTCAACTTGGGAATTAGACGCATTTCTTTAAACCAGTTTCCAGATACAAAGACATGCTTATATTAGAACCGTAACATTTTCCCCCATACAAATGAAAATTAAACACCTCCAACATTTAAAGGCACAAAATAAACATTACCATTCCAAAAGGCACCAACAGAGCATTGGGAACAAAGCAGTTCCAAAATCCAGCAGGGCTAACATTCTGTCCTGTAATTCCACATCCAGCATCTGAAGCAACTTGTTTTACATTGTGA
>PVLD010030862.1:0-16372 GCA_004027595.1 Dinomys branickii
ATTTGCATGTCTGTATATGGGTCCATACATCTACAATTCGAAGATATCAATGGATAAAGCAACAACTACTGTTGAGACCATATCACCTTGTCTATAGATTAGTTGTGATTGTACTATTTTCTATGATAATGGGTGTCTGTTTGTCAATATGTTTTTGTACTTTTATGTTTCTAAAATAAAAAAATAAATAAAAAAAAATGGAGTTTTGTAATCCTATGCTTTTTATATTTTTCTTAAATAAAACAAAGTAAAGAAAAAATCAAATTCCTCAAAAGCCAATGGTCTTAGTGCACTCAAGAAAAACTATATGAAAACAGAATTGAGTTTTGGGTGGCCATACTTGGAAGATACAAATTCTCATGATTTGAGGCTCAAAATTGGTTTTGACTATTGTATTCTTAAAGAAAATTCTTTTAGTTCCAAGGGTAATTCTGTTTGTGTGAATTATACTTCTCTGTGGTATAAGCATTGAATTTTGAAGTGTTTCCAAATCAAGTGTAGAAGTCACTTTTGGCTTCCAGTTACACATTTTTTTATCTCCCGAGTAGAGATAAGTGTAGTATTCATCCCGAACTTTGAAGTTTTGCAATTATTTTTACACAAATCTTAGGGGAGAGCAGTCAGGAATTTATTTAACTTCTCATAAGTTACAAGCATTTATTCTTTAAAAAGTTCTGCACTTTATTTTATCATTCTTCCCTTAGGCTTATGATTGCTTAAAAGGAAGAAAGGATGTGTACACTTAAACTGGCTACTAAACAAAATGGGCAGCACGTGAATTTTGTTTTAAAAGAGGTTAAAATAAATGCTTGTACATTCTTTGAAGAGTATTATTAACACTCATATCTGTAGTTGTAAGTTTCTATGATATCCTGTTGTTGTGATAGCATACTGGTGCTGGAATAGTCTGCAAAGTATTACCGGGCAAGTCAGATTTCCCCTCCTGCCTTTTCTGTAAGAATAACCAAGGATGCTGTACTTGAATCACTCGGTGCTAAGTGATCCCTAAAGTTTCTTTCATTGCTGACCTCAGATCGAAGTGCATCTGTAATTCTATACTTGTTTGGTTTTGCATGCCTTTACCTTCAAATTGTTTCACAGGTCTTCTGTTTTTCCTTCTCTCTGTCTCTATACCATTCTGTTCTCTGGCCTCAAGTCTACATGTGTCGTTAAAAAGAGGAAGAACATAATCGGCAAAAGCTCTCTGATGAGTTAGTGCCTGAAACTGACCCTTCTGACAAATGGGTTTGGGAGTAGCTATTCCCAAAGGCTCACTCTCACCCCCTTTAGCGTTCAGCTTTGCTTAAATTCCCTTTGCAGCGTTCCATGTAAAAGTATACACCATGGCCCTCAGCCTTCCTCCATCATTTACTTTCTGCCTACACCTATGAGGTTTTTTACTTGAGCTTTTTAAAATTTTTTTTCAACTGGGATTATTGTGGGTTGGGGTTACTGTTGGTTTCCTGCTACAGAAGTCAGCATCTACAGCAATGGCTGGTATGTAGTACCACTTAACGAACAGTTGTGGAATTTATTTCTGTGTATGTATAGAAGCCTGAGAGACTGGGACATAGAGGACATATTTGGAGAAGAGGTAACAAGTCAATTTGACAAGATCATCAAACACATGTAGAAATAAATTTAGAATAAATCTGTAGAGGTTTTACTAAATTCTCCTTTCCCCTCTCCCACTGGATGTCCTAAAGAACACTTCTTAGTTCCTTGTTTGAAGCCCAGTTTGTATCCATGAAGTTATACAATGCCCAGCATAGGGTTGTGTGAGTGGGTGAGTAAGTTTGTAAGTTCTCAGCTCACGCCAGGTTTTAAACACTGTTAAATTATAACCAGTGGATCCACAGACAATACAGCTAGGAGTTCCAGAGCTGGAGTTGATTTTAGAGGTATTGGTTCTATTAGTTTAAGTAAGACCAACTAGGTTGCAAATCATCCAGAATACATATTGGTATAAGTAAACAGTTTTCCATTATTTCTGAGGTAGTTGCTTCTTGCTATTGGTGACTTGACTTTACACCACATGGTGATCTGGGGACAGGGTCCATTCATCTTATAGTACCACTATTCTTTAAGGCCGTGTCACAGTCAGTGTTCGGCCAGAGGACAGAGTAAGAGAGAGGAGGGGTCGTAAAGCCATAGCTGTGGTGCATTCATCACTTCTGCCTCCTCTCACCGGGCTGGAGCTCACACAAATGACCCTCCTACCTACAGGGACAGCGTGAAATTTGGCCCAGAAGAACCTGAGTCTTGGTGACTAACTTTGTTACTGTGTACAGGCTCGAGAGATCAGGCTGGATCCTTTTAGCTAGCGGAGTCTTCCCCAATAGGTCAGTTGTGGCTCTTTATGCTCTCAGATGAACAGACAAAAGGGCAGATAACCTGCCTTTTTGTGTACTGGTGTGCAGAGTGTTACGGTTTATACATTGTGTCAACCTGGGGAGTCTAGAGGTTTGGCTGAGTGACTCAGCAGGAAGCCAAGGTGCTTACTTTGTACACATCCTGAGCCTGTGGAAGAGGAGGGCGTGGAGAGTGTGTGAGAGAGGCGCAGGACCCCTGGGTGGGGGTAGGCTGTTTACAAGGTAAGGTAGAGAAAGGGGCTGCTTGCAGCCATTCCTCTCTTTTGCTGGTTGTTTTTGCTGTGCTCTGCCGCCATGAACTGTTGCCCTCTGCCATGTGCCACGCTGCCTCAGAACCAGCCAAGTACGGACTGAAACCTCCACAAACTGTAAGCTGAATAAACCATTCCTTCCTTCATTTTGGGTGTTGGGTATTTTGTCTCAGCAACAAGAGAAAAGTAATCAAGACACAGAGACAGAACATTCACAAAAATTTCCTTTTGGAATAGGGAGCAAGGGGGAGTAATGGAATCTCAGGTCAGGAAATAACATGTGTCTCAGGGTCATGGGAAATACTACGTGGCCTGTCTGTGAAGGAAGATCCTTGCCTGGACCCAGTGTCTGCCCTCTGGGGTCAGCTGCACACATGCCCTACTCCTTGGCTTTCTCTAAGAAGCGTCTTCTCAGCAGTCTTCACAGACATGTCTGCCTCTGTATTGACGAATACGTAGTCCTGGGAGACAAGCAATTTGGTGGGGTGTTTTTGCTTTGTTCAAGTTTGGGCTTCTATTAGTTGTATAAGGTTTTATCTGGAAAAGTTTTATGTTTTTCTTTTTGTCAGATCTGTGATATTTTGGGCCATCTCTTAGAAACTAGCTGGGCTTCTGGTCCATTGTCTCCCATTAAGTTTCATTAAGCAAACATCCCTGAGGTGCTTCCTAGATATAACTGTCATGTCTGGTTTTCCTTTTTTCTTTTCTTTCCTTTCCTTCCTCCCATACACTATCTCCTCTCTTCAACTAGTGGGAACCATTTTGATGGCAACTAGAATGGTAGACTGGGGTGGAAAGGTAGAAAATCAACTCTCTTAACCTCAGTCACTTTGCAAATTTGAGAAATCTTACTGGACCTTCTTTGCTTGAAATCTTTCTCAGTCTTCTCCTGTTTAGGATCCAGTCAGTCTGATTTTCCTGCCCTTGCAGATGCCTAGGTCCTTTTTATTTGTTTTCTAAGTCCTCTTTATTTCTGCTTGTAAACAGGACAGTTTTTGTCTGAACTTCATTCTTTCTTACCTTTCTGCAAGCAGTGAAGAAAACCAACACACACTACATTCTGAGTATTTTCATTAATTTTACTTAGATCCATAGAAGCAGTAGGCACTTGTTTTGTCTTCCAAGTTAAAACTTAATTTAGTTTAAATTAAAACTTAACTTAGTTTAAGTTAAAACTTTAAGGTAAAACTTAACTTAGTTTAACTTAGTTTAACTTAACTTAGTTAAAATTTAACTTAGTTTAAATGTTTGGTAAAATAATTTTACCAAATATTTTGTTGCTGCACTGGCTTCTTTCTTTCCAGATTATGTTCCTACCACCTACTTCCCAACTGCCAAACTATGGTCACATATTTTCATTTAACTCTCTACGTCTATGTGACATTTTCCTTATTAGTTACAATGATGGTTATGAACAATACGATGACTCAAACATAAGAGAAATTTATTTCTTGGTCATGTAATAGACAAAAGTGCGCATTTCTTGTGAGTGGGCCATTAAATTCTATGTGGTGATTCAGGAATCTGGAAATTTTCCTGGTCTGAGTGCGTTATATTCCTGGCTTCTGTTTTTGTTTTCATCCTGGCAATAGGAGAGGAAAGACGGCATGGGCAGAAAACTTCCATTCTTTAAAGTCTCAGCTCAGAAATGGCCCACATCTCTTTTGTGTATGTTCATGGGTAAGTCCAGTCATCAGGCCACACTTAACTCACCGCAAGGAAGGTTGTAAAATTCAGTGCTGAGAAAGAAGAGAAACGGAACTTGTGGAGTAGCTAACAGTGTACTATATGGGCAAAGGTCACCTCAGGAATCCTTAAAAACCCAGAGTCTTTCCATCCCAATAGGTACACCAGCTTGTGTATTATACGATATCCATTCACAATATGCTCCTATTTTTCTATGATGTTTGCCTTTTCCCTTTAGTGGCTTATAGTGTAAATGTTTGCAAGCAGGACTTTGTACCTGAGATACTGTAACTTTAATTCCTGTGTTGCTGAGCCTTTTACTGTTTTATTAAGGTTACCTGGAATTCTGACCATGACTTCAAATAACTGCTCACTTGTTCCAGCTGCATGAACTTTCTCCAGAGACCATTATTCAAGGATTTGATGAATGAAAGAGGTTAAGTACCACTGGTCAGAGAATTACATTTTATGGCTCATGTTTCTTATATTTTTCACCTGAGATTCAATCCATTTGTGGATATATGGTATAAATTTTATTTGAGCAAGTTATTAAGGAAAAATTATGTTAAGAAATGTTCTAAGTCCTGTAAAAGTCAATTTTTAGCTATCTAATTTATTTGACAACCTTGACCAGTGGTCTCTTGACTGATAAGGGCTCCTATACTTCTGAAAAAAATTGAGGTGGCCCTCAGAAATATTGCTATTCCAAGATCAGTTTTGTGTTTTCTTCACAATCTGTAAATTTTTCTCTCTAGTATTTTTTCACAAAATTTATGATAAAAAATGAAATCTGTGATATGTAGAACCAACTTTAGATGCATTAAAATAGAAATGCCACACTCACTGCTACCATTTATCCCCATCTCCCAGCACCTCCTTAATTATTCATGTATTCACCTTAGGAAGATGACTTTTTAATATTGGGTTCTAATTATTAAAATATACTAGGTTGACATATAGTTAACAAATTGTCAATCAAGGTGAGTCTAAAGAGCAAAGTAGGCTGGGGCAGGTGACAGGAGAGAGCTAACCACCCAGGGATAGACTATTGCTGGACAACATCGTTAAAGAAACCATATTGTATTTCTCAGTGACATTTCTTATTCTCAGCTGGCTAGCGTGTAGTCTCAGTAAAAGCTTTTTTAACCTCATAAATATTTTAAGTGAAAATTTCCTTAAATCATGTTCAGAAGGGACTCCTTACACCGAAAACTTTCCTGTAGCATGGCTCCATTTTTCACATATAAAGTTGGGATAAACTTTTATTTAAATTGTGAGGGTTACATGAAATAATATATATTTGGCATCTAGCAAAGTGCTTCATAGCTAGGAAATCTCGTCTGTTTTTTTGGTGGTTGGATTTTAGGTGGTGCTTTGGCCCCTACTCTTAGGGATAGCCTTTTTATTTCTCTCTGGTCCTCTTCAGCTGGCAGGGTTAGTGAGAAGAAGCACTTTAATTTGTCTCATTAAGCATTATATCCTTGGTTAACAGAAATATGGTACCAGTTAGCAACTTGTTGCCTTTCAACTCCAGGTTCATTTTTGTCCTGCTCTGTGATTCTCAAACCAGACCCTATACACATTTGTTTTTGATAGCTGGTTGTGCTAGTCAGATTTTCGTTGCTGTGATCAAACTCCTGAGGAAGTCAACTCAGAAGAGAAAATATTTATTTTGGCCTATGTTTGAAAGGTTGGGTTTACCATGGCTGTGAGGCAGAGACACAGTAGAAAGAGCGAACACAAGAATACACCCTCAGAGGCATGCTCCTAGCACCTTGCTTCCTTCAGCTAGGCGCTCCCATCTGCAAAGTCCATTCATCTATAAACTCATCAGGGTTAATCCATTGATGAAGTTAGTATGCTCAGAATCTAATTACTGTGCCAGCCCAATCCAGTTGACAATCAAGATTAACTGTCACATGGGTCAATGTGAGATTTTGTCTAGAGGATGCCTTAGGCATACACTGTAAACACAGGAAAGAAAGAGGATGCTTCTTCGGACATGGCTCTTGGCGGTGTGGTGGAAGCCCAGCGGTACATATCCTTCAGTAGGGTTTGCTGACACCTAAGCAATGTAGCAGCTTCACACTATTGGTGTCCTAGAAAATATATCACTCAGTGGGCCACCAAATCCAAGGATATTTTGAGCTCACCCTTAGGATGGAGGGGAAGATGATCTACCAAGTTCATTCTCCCTTCCTTTGGTCCTGCTCCTCATCCTAGGGGTAGTAGCTGGCCTCTGCCTTCATATTTATTCACTTATACACATGTAGAAATTAGTCATGTACTAGTTAAGACTACTTGATTTATTCTGCTTTCTGTTGCTGTAATAGAATGCCTCAGATTGCATAATTCATAAAGAAAGGGAATTTACTTAGCTCATGATTTTGGAGGCTGGAAATACAAGATGGAGTGGCTGCCTCTGGCAAGGGCCTTGAGTATATCATAACATGGCAAAAAATGTTGAAAGACAAGTGGGAAGACGCGGAAGAAACAAAACATAAAGGGCAATGTAGCATTAAAAATAACCTGTCCTCCTAGCAAATAATTCAGCTCTGCAAGAGCTGCATTAATCTTGCTTGACTGCCTAATCGCTGTCTCTCAGCACTGTTATACTGGGGATCAAGTTTCAATATAAGTTTCAGAAGGAACAAATCACACTAAAATCATAGCATTACTGTATATTAAACATTTTCTATTCAAATTACTCCAGACTGGACCTTGCCTGATTTTGTTGCTCAAATTTATCATTTGCTTATGAAATGAGTGGGCCTCTGTCCTGAGTCAAGCTCTTGATACTGATATAGGAGAGAGGACATAACAAAGCTGGCTGGGGAAATGAGTGTGACATGTCAGTTACGAGATCCCAGGACAGTACCAAATAATACTCCGCATCTCATATGTGGGACTTTTTGCAAGCTCTCTGAGATATGGACAGCATAAAAAACATGACGTGCTGTGGGGGGCCCACTATCATGACTCCCCACAGAGCCACGTCGTATTTCCTCAGTGCAGTATGTACTTTATATTTCCTTTATTTATTTATTTTTCTCTTGTGCTGCCAAGGTTTGCTCTGCAAAGCTGGTTTCTCCCATACACTTTCACCCTTCACTTCTGAAGTAAACTTTGGTACCATTTTTGGCTTGTCTTATCCAATTATTTGAGGCAAAAGGACTTGGAATACTTTTGATGGGCAAGCCATTTCCAACAATACGGTAGCTGAAATTCTAAGACAGCAGAGATGGAAATATTGGAGGCGGAAAGGAGAGTATACTCTGCCCTTCCGTTATTTACCCTCCTGTCTTTTACTTTTTATCTCATAGCCCAAGGCTTGTTCTCTCTGAATATTGTCAAAAGGCAGTTACCATTATCAAAAGGCTCAGCCTGCTGTCCAAGGCGCCTTCTGCCCGTGCTCCCAGCATTATCTTGCCGAGGGAGACAGGATGTGTGGTGCAGCTTGTCAAAGGTCACCATTCCTCTACTGGGTCAGTGTGCTTCTCCCAGTTAGATTACACTCTGTTCTCTTTGGCTTCCTTTCCTCTCTTTCTCAATACGGTAATGCGGATTCTTAGCTCAGATCACAGTCCACGTTCACAATACGGTGGAGCTATGAGAGAACGAAAGGAACACTGGTGATCAGAGTCTGAAAATAAGTGCAAATCAGGAAAGCAGCCGAGAAATGTTCGTGAGCCCGCGGAAGCTTTAATCCCTCCATCTTTATACAACTAGAAAAATAAAATAGTAGAAAACAGGAAACCCCTTTAATGGAGCAAAATCTTTGTGGTTGTGACTGATGAATGTGCAAAAGCTGCTCTGAGCTTTTTTAGGGCACAAAGTGCTGCCACGTACGCATCTCTGATAGGTGGTTTTGGAGTATACAGAATGGGCTCACAAACCGAGTATGTCAGAGAATTGAGACGCAGACCTTTTCGATTGCATAAAACCACAAGATGACTCTTAGGCAGAAAACCTGGGTTCTGATTTACAACTCCAAATGTTTCTAATAATCAGTTATTGTATATATTGAGTTCATCAACACCCAAGGCAAAACTGTTAACATTAAATAAGAATTTAAGGGTGCTTCTAGGTCTCAGAAATGGTTCTTTAAGAAGCTTATCATTAAGGTATTACAGAAATCCTGATTACTCCCTAAATTTTCCTTAATAATTGAAGAGATGGATAATTTCCCTACCTTACACTCCTGCCTATTTCATAATACTCCTTTAACACCATCGTTCCACAGTTAAGAACCATTATTATCTTCACCTATATTTTCATTTCTTGTTGAAAATATACTCAGCTGTACATATGTCCTTGGTAAGAATGCAAATTAAAGTTGTGTTTATTACAGCTTAGGCAAGTAGATGGATGAAGGAACTCCATCCGCTGGTTCATCTGTTAGGGACCTCCTACTGGCAGGTGCTAGGGAACAAAGCAGAGGAGACACCCGCTCTACCCAAGGCATTTTGTCACGTAGTCTTTTCTTTCGGAAGCTCCTTAGTCTGGTAAGGGAGATCAGGAAAAGTTGACTCAGAAAAGTGAGAAACTTGCTGACATCCCTACAGTTAGTACAAAGGAGACTGTGTACATGAACCCAAGAAGTATTTCTCTAAGGGTCACCCTCAGCCACTGTTCTAACTGATCTTCCCATCTGATCTGAATAAGACCTCACATGGTTAAGCATTTAACACATTTGGGTGACAATAGTCTATTCCTTCAGGTCATTGATATACATTTGTGTCTTTATGTTAGTTACTGAGACAATGGTTCACTTGTCTAAAAAAGGGTTGTGAGACTCAGGTTATACCAACCTCTCACCAACTCTGACCTCTAAAACAAAGTAAAGTATGAGAATTGCTTCATGTTTATACAGCTAGAAAAGCAAAATGGATCAAAATGTGGAAATTCTTTAATGAAGCAAAATTTTTGTGGCAATAGCTTATGAATATTCAAAGTGTGCTTTGAGTTCATGGGTGCAAGGGATGACACAAAGCATAATCTACACTTGGGACAAAACTTTTTCATTCAAAGCTCAGCCTCTGTTCTTGAAAAAGAAACGCCATCTATCTTTTTGTCTTTGAGCACAGGTTAACATCACCTAAAAATTCACATTTAACATTTTTCAGATGAAATTTCAAGAATAAATATAAAAGGTAACCTATAAAGGAATATGACATCTGAGAGGAAGATAAGGAATAAAGGTCTCTTCTAAGCATAGGCTGGGCTGTGTTTCTTGGGTGAAGGACCTGGATATACATGTAAACCCCTTTTAGTACCAGCTGAAGGGTCCCTCTTTCTCTTCTGTCAATGACTTCTTATTTTACCATATACAGTTCAGAAATCTGTTAAGTTTCAGTTCTGTAAGAAATGCAGTCTACTGGGGATCAAAGCACAAAGTGGTATAGATGCTAGGAGGTAAGTGGCTGTAGAATTCAGTGAAAGTCAAACAAGTCCAGGAGAACTCAAGGTTTTATCTTCAGCTTCAGAGTTGAACTGTGTCTTCCAGGTGGATAAGGGATTCATGTAGATGAAAAAATTGGCTTGAGAAAGATATGTAGGTAAGAAACTACAATTACAGGACTTTAGTGGAGGTAAGGCATTGGGCACCAAGCCAGGAATAGTGATAGATGCTGAGGAGTATTAAAAAAGCAGATGTTGTCATCTGGAAGCTCACATGTCACATCAGGGTCTATCTCTGAGGCCAGGGGTATACTTCATTGGCTATATATGGAATTTCCTAGGAAGCTTTTTAAAAAAAAGTACTAATACCAAAGCCTCAGCTGAGCAATTAAGTCAGAATCTGATATTGGGCTAGATGTCAGCTGTTTATAAAAAGCTTCCTCAGTAGGAATTTCCATGTGCAGTTTGGTTTGGGAATTGTTGCTGTCAACAATGGGGCACACTTAAAAGGTGTTAAGTAGAAAGGGGACTCTTATTGTAGTTGGATTTTCATTTTGGAAAGATCTTGCTGGCTAATGTGGAGAACAAGTAGAAGCCATGCATGTGGGCCAGAGGAAGGACATTCGGGAGACTGGTACAGTTCAGGCTGAAGACGATCAGGGCCAGAGCTAAGACAGTGGTAGTGAGAATGCAGAGAAGTTAGGCAGTGATAGTCTTACATCAGGGGCTTGGTGACAGCTTGGAATATGTATGTGTGGTGGAGAGTGGGGGTAGACAATAGAGAGATGTGATATAACCAATAGAGGAATTAGGGAAATGGCCACAATTTGTCTCCTGCCTGTATTCACACCGTACAACACCCCGTAAAACACCAGCCAGTTTTTCTATTCCTTGAATCTGGACAAGTACTGAGTCTCTTTGATTAGCTGAATGTGGCAGAAGTGTCATCATTCACTTGGGGTTCAAGGAGTTCTGCAAGTTTGTCCTCTCACTCTTTTGGAATTCTGTGACTTCCAGCTAAATCAGTTTGGATTAGATATTGGTCATGAGCCACAGGGTCTTGTTGTATTTTCATTCTAACCTACAGCCACTAACCATGCATGCAAGGCATTGATAGGTGAGGTCTCATGCATGAGGGATCTCGGTTAAGACCACCTTCTATGAGAGATTGCATTTCACCCAACTTCTGCAACTGTCTTCTTAAGTGTCTTGGAAATGGTAATTTCTACTCTCTGACAAGAGCAAGTACTTTTAAAATTTCATGTTAGGACAGGCTGTTTAAACAGAAAACTGGAAAGCCTTATAGTTGGAAGGAAATATAATCAACTCAAAACACTATTCTACTAGCCCTAGGTTTTGTTGTTTACTTAACTAAATCAATTAAATAAGGCATCACCGAGTATATTAATCAGATTTCTGTCCCTGTGATAAACAATTTAAAAGGGATGTCCATTTTGGCTTATAGTTTGAGAGGTTTCAGTCCATAGTTGCTTCACTCTGTTGCTTCTGGACCTGTAAGAAGGCATGGTGTCATGGCAGAAGTACATGGGAGAGTAAAGCTGCTCGCTTATGGCAGTAAAGAATCAAAGAGAGGGAAAGGGAAAGGAGTTCCAGCATCCCCAGTAAAGGGCAGATGCTCCTGTGAACTCATTTCTTGTCAATAGGCCCTACCTTCTGAGGTTTGCACCACCTTCCAACTGCACTATAGGTGAGGGCCACTCCTTTAACATGAGCATTTGGAGAACATTTAAGATCCAAAACATAGCACTTAGGTAAAAATCATTACCATCATCGTGATACTATATAAGGCTTTTTACTTTTGTAAGAATGTACTCCTGTTTTCTCATACATTGCATTGCTTCTCTTAATATGTTTTTGTTGTCAAGTTACCAAAAATCAAGAGCCACACAGAAGGAGAAAAATGCAAGTCATGCCTGGAAATTATGTTCCTGAAATCTAATCCATAACTGTATCTGGCCATCTGCCTGGATTAGAAGGAGTTTTTCTCTCTCAAAAATTATGCCAGAGAATTATGCAAGAGTAATATTGCTTCATTACTTTACAAAACCTTGACCAAGAAAAAAAAGGAAAGGTAATTTTCAGTCCCAAACATATTGACAGTCCACTGTTTCTAACTCCGTTTTTTCCAATTTTGTTACAAAGTATCTTCAGGCAGAGCACCAAGTCCCTGGATGCTTAGGACCATTGTATTAGATTTTCATTGCTAAGTTACTACAAGTTTAGCAGCTTGATTATATTATTTTACTCTCCCTGTAGGCCAGAGGTCTGGGCGCAGTGTGGTTGGATCCTCTGCTCAGGGTGATACTGGTCTGAAATCAAGCTGTCATCTTGAGCTGTAGCCTCATATGGTACTCAGGAAGTTCCTGTGTTCTCCCCTGTTATTGGTAAAATTCATTTACTTGTGATTGTAGGATGGAGATCCCCATTTTGCTTTTTATAGGCTGGGGCAGGTCTCAGCAGCTTGCAGGCACATGCGAGTTCTTGCCTTGTGCAAGTTTACGACATGGATGTTTGATTGTTTCCAGGCCAGCAAGAGTGAATCCTTCTCATTTCCTCTTTGGCAATCAGCTGGAGAAAAACAAGTTGGGCTTACCTGATTAGGTCAGGCCCACTTGTGCAGCCTCTCTATTTTAGGGTCATCTGTTTTGACATTATAATTACACCTGCAGAATCCTTTTATGGAAGCACCTAGGTTACAGTTTGATGGTTACCAGGGCCAAGATTACTGGTCAGGGTGGGGAGGGTGCCCCCTAGAACTCTGTCTACTATAGTCGTGATCAAGAGCTTCTGTAATTGTGCAATCAGTTCTAAACAAAATTGGGACTGTGTAACTCCCACAACATCATAGCATGGATTCTACAGTCAATCTCCTCCCTTATAAGCTTTTCAGTTGGTTGAATGACCAGGTGGGTATTTGAGTCAATAAGCTCCCAGGGATTCCGTGTGTGAGGAAGGCAGATCCAGTGAAAGACTGGGGAGCTCATCGAGAAAGGTAAGAGAAGACACGAGTTACCTACACATAAAACGGGGATGATGGGAGCTACACTGAGACAGAAGCAGGCAATTTCACTCAAAGCAGAAGAAGAACAAAGCCTTCCTCACATGAAGTACAGTTTTCCTCCATGGCATTTTATGACTCTTTGCATGTCCCGCAATGACACCTGACAAATCAGCTAGTATTTTTGAGGTTATGCTCCACTTTGAAAAAAATGACAAACTCTTTGAAAAATGGGACAATCTCTTATAGCTCTCTGATGAGAAAGTTTGAAACAGAGATGTCAGTAATTTCTGCTTCAACAAAGTTGTGTCAATTCCATAATAGAAACATTGTGTTCTTGCATAAAGCCACCTCTATTCCTTCAGAGCACAAACAAAGAATTTCTAGAAAAAAAAAATGTAGGCAGGACATGGTGTTCAGATTCTAATTTTACTCACCTTCAAACTGTTCCCTTCCATCATAACTTTACTTAACTCATAGTTATGCTCTTAATTAACAATTTAATTGGTTGGTACTTTCTCAATGCAGTTCTCTGGGGGCATGGTTTTCTGTTTAACTTTCTTGTTTCAAATCTTCAGCAAAACCATAAAATTTAATTAGGAAAGTAACCAGCTTTGTAACAGCAGTTGTATATTTAATTAGCTATGCTTTGACCATAGCTTCTCAGATTCCACTCAGTATTGTATACACATTTTGAATTTGTCCATGTTTCAGAGATGATACTGTGAATTTATAGCCCAATCGAGAAGTCTAACCACTTTTCATTTTCTTTAAGATGTTTTGTTATAAAAACAGCAATTTTTGTTCGTATTTTTTTTATTTTAAAGAGACAAAAAAAACAACAAAAATGATACAGAATTTCAAAACAAGGTGATAGGAAATTAACGATGGTTCTTATGTTACATATTTTTATCTTCAAAGTAGTTGCTGAGATTATCAGGTATGGGCATGCTAACTTGATCAAACAATAGAAGCACTAACTGTTCTTTTCAATGAACTAATAGGAATTAGTAGTAGAATTATCTCAGCTACCCAAATAATTGAAAGCCTTCATATAGGAACCTGGGAGCAGAAGGCCAAGATGTATATTCTTACCTGTTTGTTTTATTTTGCTGTGGGACCATAGCCACAAGTATAGTAGCCGAAGACAATACCAGAGGCTTCGGTATATCAGAAGCCTAGGCCTGGCTGGCTGGGTTCTCTCTTCCTTGTTGGAATGGGCTAAAATTCACATTTTGCCTGGGCTATATTTTCTTCTGGGCCCCAAGGGCCCCTTCCAAGCTCATGTATTTGTGGCAGAATCGATGTCCTCATGGTTATAGTACTGTTGCCTCCATTTCCTTGCTGTCTAATAGCAGGAGATCAATCCCACCTCACAGAAGCAACTATCATTCTTTGGGGTGTGCCTTCCACGGACAGTTTATAATACAGAAGTTCATCAATGACTTTGAGACCAGCAGGAGCACTTCCTCTGTGGACAACTGGGGAAAACTCTACTTTTAAAGGGCTCATCTGTTTAAATCAGGCCCACCCCAGGTAATCTCCCTTCTACCATATAAGGCAATATCATCACCCAGCAAAGGACCGAATCATCGTATTCACAGGGATGCAGGGCAAGTACACCAAAGGACAGGGATCCTGGGGCCATGTCAGTGCTTTAGGAGAAGGTGGTAACTAGGGTCTTCTTGGCAGACCTTCCTGTTTCCCTGGAAACACTGCACAGTGTACGCAAGGAGGCCGTGAGCAGCAGCCCAGATACGCTATCAGCTCCACAGGGTGGAAGATGACAGACAGTCACATTCTTTTTTTTCTCTGCAGGTTACTTTCTCTGCCTGGTCAGAATTGCTGCTTTCTGTAGTGCAAATGGATCACTTGGTGATATCATTCAAATTTAAAATGACATTAGGTTAACAGGATGCTTTTAGATGGAAATTTATCTGGGCTCAGTGCTTCAGACTTTAATGCAATAAGCTACTTCTTTAGTAAGGGGAGTGAAGAAATGTGCAGGAAAGATTTAACAAAGCAAACCTGAAAATGCTTTCTTTGGAAAGGCCTGTTTACGGTTTCTTTTTCTTCGCTGGCATCTGGGAACTTAGACTTTGGGAGGATTCCTATCACTTTAACTCCCAAGAGTGACTCAGTTTGCCAAACCATTTGTGCAAACGTTATGGTTCAAGGCAAATACTTGCATTTTTCTAAGAGCCTGGTATGTGCCGGGCAAAAGGGGCTGCATGATCAGGCCCCAGTAAAGCTTTGGTCACCAAGTAAGGCTTCCTCGACAGACAACCTTGCAAATGTGTTGTCATAGCTCAACCCACTGAGCTGTGGAGGTGGAGGAGGGGCATTAAGCATGCCCCATGGGAGTTCTCTGGCCGAGAACTCGGAAACTGTGCCTGGGTTTTCTGAACTTCATTCCGTGCCTCCTTTCCCTTTACTGATTTTGTTTTGTATGCTTTTGCTATAATAAATCATAGCTGCGAATGGGTTATATGCTGAGGCATGGAGGCCCCCTGGGAAATCCTGAACCTGCGGGTAGTAACAGCAACACTTGACTTTAGTGATACAGTCACATGTGACACGCGTATCCTGAGTCAGACTCCGCTCCCCTGTAAACTCTCTCCACTCTGAGGATGATCAGCAAGCAGACTGGAGGCAAGAGGCAGGCCTCACGCAGACCCTAAAGGGCTTGGCATGGCCTAGATGCCTGTTTCAATTCCACACTATGATACACCAAGTCATTTAACCTCTGTTTATCTGTCTCTCCGTCTGTTCACCGGTAAGACGGCAGTAGTAATAGTGCTTACTTCACAGAATCACCCCATTGAGGTAACTCACAGTACACTGCACTGGGGGCGGGGCTCGTGGCGACTGAGAAGGGCTTGGTGCAATTTTCTGTGGAGGGGACATCCTGCAGCACTCATCAATCTTCTAAAGTTAATTCCTCTTCTTCCTTAACTGTCTTCCCTTCTTTCCTCACCAGTTCTTTCTTTCCTTGGCTCCGCTCTCCAGGAAGCTCCCCACATCCAAACCATCTCCTCGCCACTTGACCACCTTCTCTTAAGGACAAAGTGAAAACAACATGCCGGAATAATTTCCTTTAAATGCTTGCCAAAAAGGCCCACAATAGACGTGTGGTCATCAATGCCAGTAACTCTACACAGCTCAGTGTTGTGCTTCCACGTATGAGGATTTCTGAGATCTCTAAGTACCCCTTCTACTACAGCTTGCACCCAGCAGCTGTTTCCCCAAAGCCTCAAGCACTCTTAGGTGGGGCTTCTGGAGGTGGCTGGATCCAGGATGTGTGAGTACACATTAAAGGTGTGATAACTAAATCAGTCCACTGATAAGTCTGGGTACTGATAGCGGGAACGTCCACCCTGGGTGTGGGTGGGGCCAATGAGTCAGCTTGTGGCCTGGATGAAATATCAAGGAAATGAAGAACAAGTGAAGAACTTCATGAGTGCCAAACCAGCATTGGAAAAAGCACTAAAAGATATTCTAGACAGAGAAAAAAGAGACCACAATCCCAAGAACAGCTATAGAAATAACTCCCTAAACAGAACAAATAATTAAACAGTCAGCAAAAGAAGGAAAACTTCAAGTAAATAACATGACTAGAATAAGCCAACATATAACCATGATAA
>PVLD010030863.1:0-16369 GCA_004027595.1 Dinomys branickii
TGTCCCAGTAGCGCGTTCTCTGTCGGGTTCAGGAGCTGAAGCCGTTCTTCCCTCCACACTCGCTCTCTCGGCTGGTCGTCTTCTTCCCGGAAGTCCTTATTTCTGTCTTCATATTGTTATATTTCATTGTTTGGGTGGTAATCCTCTGGGAGGTTCTCTCTCTGCTGCCTACCCGGTCGCCATCTTCCCGGAAGTCCCTGCATTTCCATGTTAAAAGATGCACATTTAAAGGAAAGTGACCTGTAGCAGGTACTCTGATAAAGGACATGTAATTTAACTTATGATATAAAGGCACTTAATGGATATCTTGTGCTCTCTCCAAATTTAAGTTCAGGGTATTCTTCATTGCTCTTGAATATTACCAGGATGCGTATTTAAATGACATACTGGATTACACCTCGAAATGATTGCCTCTTATTGGAAAGACTGTCCTCCAGTGTAAGAGCGTGATTTACTCTGTAGGGATGTGTGGATGAGTTAAAACTATAATATTACTCTTTGAAATGTTAGGAATTGTAGCTCTTCTATGGACCATCTTGAAATAAAATGAGAGCAAAATTTTGGCTTAGCCCCATCCTGAAAGAAACTTGAATTTTTATCTGGTAAAGTGAACTGTGCACTCCCACAAGGATTCAGGGAGGGTTTAAGGAAAGCTTCCTATGTGCAAGACAGTGGAATTCTACTATGAATGCACTTGCTGTCCTCCTAGAGACGATCAGGTGAATAGTTTCCATGAAGATGTTCTAACATAGTTCAGCCTAAGGAGAGGCACTTTGCCCAGAGAGTCACCACTCACTTCTCTGCGCGTGAGACCAGTGGGAAGGGTCCTCCCGCAAAAGGCTGGGCAGCACAGACTTTCTCCTGGTGCAAATCTAAGTTCAGAACTGATTGAAATATCTTTCTTCTTTGTCATCTTCCTGATCAAAGGCATTATTCTGGGTACTAAATACAGTGGAGCCTGAGCTTTTTCTCTTTTAGACTTTTTATCTTTTCTAGACATTGAGAGCCATCCTGTAACTGTCACTGTGTCAGAGGGATTTCAAAATCTTGTTATCAGTGAAAGGATAAAGGATAGTCGAGAACATATATGAGGCTGAAGAAAAGATTCTTCCCTATTTTGTATTTTGCAGAGGAAGAAGACGTGATCCTGAGCTCTCTTATCACTGTGGATGGGAAATGAAGATCATTCTTCCTTCACATTACAGTTTTCTAATCTTCCAAATAATTGTAATAACTCATTGTCTCCAATAAAGCTACGTATTTCTAGTCAAGTGTTGTTTTTCTATTCTACTTCAAAGCCTATCTGAAAATAATATTTACCACAATGATTTGTTATTCTGTGCCACTTCGAAATGTGATCCAGCCAAGTCCTTTTATTTTTAATCAATTGAAATTTTACTCTGTGGCAGAGAAGAGGTTTTTCAATACACACAAAGCATGTGCAGCAAAGCCAAAATGATTTTAGACAAGACTCAAAGGGTTATTTCTCATTTTTTTTGGCATCATTCTCTTCAGGGAGATGGGTCACAAGCATATCTACAGTTGATCAGTTGACAGATCAGCAGTTCTATTAAGATGAAAACTAACCTTGGAAATGCTTCGAAGGAAAAGTGTCCTCTGATTTATTATGCTATTTTATGCTTGTGCCATTACTTCCCTTACATCTATTCAGGCTGTGCTAACTGGAAAGATCGAGCATTCTTAATAAAGTGCTGCATTCAAACTCAACATTAACCAGAAGCATTTTAGAAGTCTTTTGATTAAAGTAAATGAAATCAAGATTATCTGGTGCTGTTCAGTAACAGAGAGTAAAGCATAATGAACGAAATACAGCAACATTTCGGTGATGACAAACTATGCTGTTGTTTCGTTTTAGTGCCAGATGATGGCTGAATGTTTTCCTAAGGAATTATTGGGGCATTTGCTTTTTTAAAAAATTGGTGATAATACATACTGCTTGTCTTTCATCTTGATAAAATTACTGAGTGATATATGGCTCATTTGTATGAATATCCAAAATTATTTTGAAAATAGTTATTTTCTTAAAGTAAAGATTAACACCTATGCTATAAAATTTAAGCTTGGAAACTTAGTCAAAAGTTAAATATTCCTATATCCTTAAACTTCAAATTATTTCTGTTAATTTTTCTCTCTACTGTGTCTTTGGGAATCTTGTAATCTAACTTCTTCACATCATTTTTTTGTAGCTTTTTAAATTACTATTCTTAAATTACTTATGAATTTTTATTTTACTAAAGTATAAGATTTAGAAAAGGGGCCTAACAAATTGGAGGAAATAGAAGTCAAAATGAGAAACTGTTTCCATTAGGTATAACTTTTGTACAAAATCTGAATATGACATTTCTATTCTGAACTTTAAATTTTAGTTGTTCTACTTCTAATTCATCATAATATTTAATTATATTAGAAATTGAAATATATTTAACTTGCAAAGTAATAGTACTTTAGATATTCTTTATTTGAAATATTAAAATCATAACCATTATTTAGAAATTTTTATTTGTAATACTAAAAACTACAATAGGATTCCTATTAATGGCTATCTTATAAATGATCTATCAATTATGAACTTTTAATGATAAAATGATTAGTTCAAAATTTATCAGCCCATTAAAAATTGAAGCTTTCTGTTGAATTTAATGATTGATATTAAATATTAAGGAAAATTATTGAGGCAGGTGAACAGCAAAAGAACAACTGACAATTCCATTTTGAAAAAATAAAACCACTATAGAGATACTAAGAGATTCCTCAGAAAGCTGGAAATTGAAATTCCACTTGATCCAGGTGTACCTTTTTTGGGTATCTTCCTAAGAGTTAAATAATATTAAAGCAACACATTCACATACAGCACAATTTACACAGCTAAATTATGAAAAGGGTTGGGGATATAGCTCAGTGGAATAAATGCCTGCCTGGCAAGTGGAAGGTCCTGAGTTCAATCCCCAGTAACACACACACACACACACACACACACACACACACACACACACTGGAGTATTACTCAGCCATAAACAAGGGCACATTTGAGTAATTTGTAGGAAAATAGAGAGATCTTGAAACTATAACACTAAGCGAAATAAGTCAAACACACTATTGTATGGTTTCTCTGAGAAACCCAACTATAAATAATTTAGAGAGCCAAATAGGAGGGATCCATGATAGGAAAAAAGAAAGTAGACCCTGCGGATGGAAAAGGGGATGTAGGGCAAGAGGAAGAGGATGGAAGAGCTGAAAAGGGAGAGTGTAAGTGATTAGGGTCTGGAATGAATCTGTACCAGCTCCCCAGGGCGAAAGACCAGAAGGTATGTTTAGATTATTGTTATGTACTGTACCTAGTAATTTTACTGAATAAATAGTTTATTGAGAGAGGCATGGTATTGGTGATCTTAAAATTACTTTAATTTTGGCAGAAACTTCAGTTTTTTGATATTTACTATTGCTGAAATTTTAATATTTTTGTTAGTACATGTTTGGTATGTAGTATTTTATATATCATAAATGTATATTAATTTTTAAAGTGGAACAAAAAGGCAAACCATAACATTTTAGAAGACTACAGAATTTTCTTAAAACAAAAAAAGAAGTTGGCTTCAGAAATAATACCACTGGAAGAATAGGGGAAAAATATGCAGATATTATAAAGGATAAAATACAGGAAAAATTTAAGGTTATATTTTTATCATTTGATGACACAGCAAACTACAGTATATAATTATGTAGGTATAATATAAATGCAATTTTTGATATGACAAATGTTACAGAATTTCAGTTTTGATTTATTCATCCTATTTTCATGGAGAAAACAATGCCAATACATGACCTAATTTTCACAAAATTGTAATTAACTATTAGCTTTTCCACTTGAATTTATTTTTCTTTATTAGCATCTCTTACATTCAATAAGGTAAGATGGTTTAGCTTCAGAAGGCAACATTTTAACAATGGAAAAAGCCTAGAGCCAAAGGCAAGGTGCTAAGAAAGCAAATTTAGTATAATTTGAAATGTTAAATACTTGTAATAGGTATTCTTAATGCCAAAGTAATAGAGTGTTCAGTGTAAAAATACCCATCTGTTCAAGTAAGCCATCATAATTTAAAAATCAACACTTATCAGACAAACCCTTAAAATATAGGCTTGCAAAGAGTATAGAAAAATGTAAACATTAATTCCTCACCTATGTAATGGTTGGTAGTCACCTAAAATTCTCATTAACTTTTGAAATTTGTTTTTCCTTTTTTAAAGTAAAACTCGACAGTGACATTTTTTCCTTTGGAAGAAAAGAATTGTCAAAGAATGGCATAGGTTGAGAATTGCAGTGCTAAATTGGAAAGGGCTGGCTCACAGAAGTGACACTCAGACAGCCCAGGGTAACAAGAATTAAACGACAAGCTCCATTGGTGGAAAATGGGTTGAGCAACCCAGTAATGTGCACCATCACAGTATCATAAAATGATCAGAAGATGTGTTTAGATTTTTGATGGTTACTTTTTATTGTTATTGAATAAATTGTGTATTAACAGAGGCTTGGTACTCGTGAGCTTAAAACCAAGTACTCAGAAATTTTGATTTTATTGTCTTACTACTGCTGAATTTCTTTCTTATAACTTTTTATGTGTTTTGCAGTACACACTATATTCAAATGGGGTATTGATAAATGTATATAATGTATGATGCTACTTATAAAGATCTTGATTTTGCTTATTTTAAAGTTTTAATGGTGCTCAAAATAGCTACAAGAATACAGTGCCCACTTAAAGAATATATTGTTGAATTTTTGTGAAGCATAAATATTGAAATTTTGAAAAGAATTGGCAGTGTATAAAACTTAAATTTGAAAACAGTGTCGCCAAAAAACCCAATTAAATTATTTTCTCATTTAAAAAATGTCAAAACTATGGCAATATGAAATGTTGCATGCAATATTAATACATAGAGAAGCCCTTTGCTGTTTGAGTCAGAGTCTCTGTTGTTCAGGTTGGCCTTGGACTCACTGTGTAGCCCAAACTGGCCTAAGGATGATCTTCTGGCCTCAGCCTCCCAAGTGCTGGGATTGCAAGTGTGCAACACCACTCCCAGCTCAAAAAGTCCTCTCTAATCTGCAGAGAATACAGTTAAAACCACAATGGGTACCTGAAGTCTTGGATATTATAGTAACAAACCCTATATATACTGTGCTTTTTTCTATGCATGGAGATCTGTGATGAATTTTAACTTAAAAGCACATGCCTGACATGCAGGCAGTGCATATTGCATGAACACAGTGACAGAATAATGATCCATGCCTGAGGTAGGATGTAGAGAGATGATCCAAGAGTTCATCCTGCCACTTGGAATAGCAGACAACTTAGAACCTATGAAGAGTTTACTTCCGGAGTTTTTCACTTAATAGTTTGGACCATGTACCACAGACAAGTAAAATTATAGAAGGCAAAATTACAGATAAGAGAGGAAAGTCTACTGTATTAATCATGGACTACATAAATTTGTGCTTCTTAAAAACAAACAAAACATTAGATCATTATTCACATGTGGACTTTCTTATCATCTTAGACTATGCAAAATGATGAATGATTGGACAGAAATGAAGTATAATTGCCTCTAGATCAAATCGCTAACTTTGGAGGAAAGTTTCAAATATATGTGCTATGTACTTTAGGGGTAATGACTTTGATGTCATCAAATATAAATTAAAACCAACTGAAAAGGTGCCATGTGAAAAAAGAGAACCAGCTGCCTGGTGAAATAGGGTTGCATCGTTTTTGGGATGAAATTCCTACAAACTTCTCCCTCCCCTCTCCACAGCCTCATTGATTCCATACACTTGGACTCTACACAATAAGATGTGTATGCTTAGAGCTTTCTGTTCAGTTGGAAAACAATGTCCAAAGTACTGCGCTTCTTTACGCATGAGCTCTAGAGAGTGAAAAAAAGGACTCATTTATGTTTAAATACAGAGATCTCATAAGAGAACTATCTCCAGATATCTCCCTTCCTCAGCCCTTGCGTATGTATATAGTCCCTGGTACCTGGGGAAGTTTACTTTCTCTAAGAATAAATATAGCACTTCCATAATGATCCACAACAGCTGGATGTAATTTTCTAGACAGGGTTTTAAGTAGCTATGGGAGAAGGACTGTTAGAGGAGTGCCTCTTTCCCTCCCTATACTGCATGCAAACTCCCCACCCTAAGGCAGGAGTAGCACTCATACCCATAATACCAGCACTGAACCATGAATCCATCAAAAATTCCAGAACTCGCCCCGTGACCTCATGAGGCTTTGAAGGGACATCCAGGCACAACCATAACAGCTGTGTACATCTCGTTGTAAGGTGAGTTTTACAATCCTGACTTCTCCCACGCTGTGCCGCCTTATCCCTATATTGGCTATTGTTTTTAGTATGTAACTTACATTTTCCTTTTATTTCCTCCCTGGTGTATCACTTTGAATTTCAAAAAGCTTTTAAACACGTAAAGTGGATAAGGATTGTTCGGCACACTCTGGTAAATCTACAGTGGAATTTCTTTTCCAATCACAGAAGTGGGAGCAGTTTCTCAAACTAATCCATCTCTGTGAGGGTTTCTTCAATGCAAGTATCCCACTGCTTCCTTAGATGCAGTCATATTCTGTAAATTCTGTGTTGCATTTGTCATTGCATTCATACAGTGAAGGATTTCATTTCCAAATATTTAATCTATTTTATGCTAGTTCTCAGATCTCAGGGTAGCCTTTGTAACTTCTGTCTGAAGCTAGGGTATATTCTTCTTAAAATTTATTAATAATATTTACCTGGATTATTAATATTATTCACATTGATTATTTTGATTGGGATACCATATTGCATCTGCACAGTACAATGTAATATTTTGATACCTGCGTACAGTGAGAAATGATTAAATTGATGTAACAGTCATATATAGTTGTCACCTCACTTAAAATGCTTTGTGATATTTCAATTTATGATTTTAATTACCTTAAAATATACACTAAGCTATAGTTGAGTATCATGTAATAAATTTAAAAACTCAGTCCTCTTATGTTTCTGAAACCTTTGCACTTTTGACCAGTAATTGCTCACTCAGGAGGAGATAGTCTATAACTCAAAATACAGACCAGGACTGCCTTTCTTTCTAGGCACTCAAAATTTTTATAATAGGTATCAAACTATTCGGGTTGTGTCTTTGCTATTTGTTTGCTTTTACAACGCTGGAGATCAGACCCTGGGGTTTACACAATGGTTATTGAATATGATATCTTAATTTCTATTTTTTGAGGACTTTTTGTATCTCATTTACATTGTTGAATTTATGAATGAGGTAGTTTGTACTACTCCTTTGTTAACTTTCTAATGTCTATATCCGTAGTGATGTTCTCTTTTCCGTTCTGGGTAAATGGAATTTGTATTCTTTATTTGTATGTTCTTTATTTCTATCTTTGTCCCATTGACTAGTCAGTCTGGGTAGAGAATTATCTATTATACGGCCTTCTAAAAATAGTTTTAGATTTCACTGATTTTTCTGTATTGTTTTTGATCAATTCCTACTCATTTTCCCACTTTTGCAGGCTCTATTTTATTCCTTAAGTATCACTTTATTGTAAGCTGCTTTTCCTTGGACTTGAGATTAGTTTGGTGATTTTTACTATAGTCAAAAGAAATGGTGAATTTTGATTTTCTGGGGTTGCTTTTCTGTATAAAAACAATGTTCTTCCCAGCGTCCCCCATTCCATATGAAAGCCTAATGTACACCATTTACTTCTCAATGTTTACTTATAAAAATGTTTAATATTCTTCTGCCAGAGAAAAATTTAGTAAGCATTTTTTCATGCAACATATTTTCACTGAACATTGATACATGCAAGATAGTGTTTGCTGGGCAGAAGTGACTACAAGAAAGAAATAGCCCTGGGGTCTCGGAGCACATTGTCAATGGGGTGGGGAAAAGAAAGAAAGAACACAGACAGCACACACACACTTCCTGGTGTTTTAAAGTTGCTCAGTGCTATGGGAAAAGTGATAAATGTGAGAAGAATAAGGAGGATGCGCCATGCCATTAGAAAATGACGCTTATTTGAAATAAAAATTGTCAAGAAAAGTTTCATTGAGCAGGTATAATTTGACTTTTAAAAAAAAAGAGTCTCTGGATATCTTCTGCAGTGGAGAGCCATCACTTGCAGAGAATGAATAGCCAGTACGACAGGCCTTGAGACAGGGATAAGAACAGGAGATCAAGGTGGCGATAGTAGAGTGGCTGAGAAAGTAAGACATAATATGATGCTTGGTGTGGGTGGGAGAACAGATCCAGTCAGTTCCGATTGTACTGACTTTGGCTTTTATGCAGAGGGGATGTGCAGGTCTGGTAGAGTGTTGAATAGAGGAATAACACGAGCTGACTTTGATTTTAAAAAGCATCACTCTAGCCGCTGCGTTGGGAATAGTCTGGGGTATTGAGCATGAATGGCATAATCAAATTGTCATGCTATTTAATAAGGGTGACCTTTAAAGAAGATTTCTCCTTTGAGTCCAATTCAGAGTTCTTTCTCCCTTCCAGTGAAATTGTGTTTAATTGTCAAAAATGAAGCATGACTTTATTCTACAATTAATGGGACTTAAAATGCTAAACTGCAAATCATAATGGCTTAAACTATGCACCAGAAAAATTAGAAAAATATGCTCATATATTTAATATAATCAACATTTTGTAGTATCTCTATCTTTGCCATTAATCACATATATTTGGAATGTCCTGAAAGCAATATTTAGCAAATTTGTAATGTTGTCATCTGTCTTAAATTCTTTTAATTTGTATGTCCATTTCTCACTGAATTAGTGAAATAGTTATGCTTAATATTCTGTAGTTTAAAGAAAAAGAGTAACAGATACGACTTTTTAAGACTTTTAACCAACCCACCACTGATTTCTACAGTCCAACTCTCAAAGTGGTATCACTGTATAAACATTTACTCTCCCTCCAATTTTTCGTTATGTGTATGTGTAGCTTCTGCATGGTGGTGCAGTTAGCAGGGAATTATACATATTTTGCTCACTGCAGGGACAGAAAATGTTATAGTGACCAAAACCTTGAAAATAATACTCAATCTGCATATTTTGTGTGGTTTAATGTTGTCAGTGATACTGTTTTTAGGTAAAATCTCATAACAAGTCAGAAGTTATTTTCATAATCAAAACAAATTCAGTTCACGCTGAAACCATATGCATGTATTTATTTTTCTGAATATCTGTCACTTCTATCCCCAAATAAAATCCTCACATTTGTTGATATTGGCTGTCTTAGTCACTTCTGAACACAAATGACAAAATACTGGCTAGAATGACAGACTCTCAGTTTTGCTTTTATTTTTGAAAGACTGAAGTGTGGGAACATAATACTTGAAAAATTCTTATGCTTTATATATCCAACTGTTTTCTTGCTTTCTACCTAGATAATTTACCAATAGCTTACACTCAGTGTCTATAGTGAAATAAATTTCTTCTAATTTGTACTGTCTGGAGTGTGTTTGGTACGGCCACTATGAGTGTGACTCTTTAGATCAGAAACCTGGATGTTACCTTTGAGTCATTCTGCTTCTTTCTTTCTTTCCTTCTTTCTTTCTTTCCTTCTTTCTTTCTTTCTTTCTTTCTTTCTTTCTTTCTTTCTTTCTTTCTTTCTTTCTTATCACTTAATACACCTGTATTTATATAATTTTTGTAGTTTGGTAAAACTAGGTATAAACATTGAAAACACTGTAGGCTAAACTGCAACAAAGTGAGGTTGGATTGGTGGAAATAGTTTACATACTCAGTCTAATGTACCAACAGCAAAATATTTTCATCCCCCACTGACAGCAATTCCCTGTATCTCAATAAATTAGACATTGTCTGGGCTTATGCAGACAGGTAAATCTGGCAACAGCTCTCCTTGGTCCAGGTACACAAATGTCATGCTGGGCTTTATGCTCACCTGCAGAATCCCTTCCACACCAGTTTTCTCGAACAGGAGGCAGCTGCCCTTCCAAAGCTCTATCCTGGCCTTGCAGTTTTGGGAAGAAATGCAAATTCCCTCCTTCCAGGTTCTGAGGAGCTGCAAAGGTCAGAGGACCAGCCGAGGGGGTCTCTGCTTCTTCGCTTTGCAGAGGGGCTACTTTGGTCACCCTAGGATGAGTGTTGGAGTAGCTCAGACCCATTTCCTGGGAAGGAGGTCCAAAGGAAAACTACGAGGGAGGGGGTTCCAGGGCCTTTCATGCAACTGGCTTCAGTTAGAGAACTCTGGAAGTCACCCCAGCTTTGCAAAGATGTCCTCTCCTTCATGCCACCTTTCTGACTATTTCCCTGCACACTAACTCCTCTGGCCACTTCCTGGGAGGCTGGTTACCCTGGTAACTTCCCTTCAAATTCCTACTTTGCCATTCCAGACCCAAAGAATCCAGTTAAACATTGACCATTCTGCTTCTTTAACGCTTATAACACTTTAATAGATGACATAATTTCTACACCTTGATTCTTTTCAACCCCTTTTATTCTTGTACCTCTGTCACTGCCATCACAATTGGAAGCTATCATCTTCGTCTTCATGACTGGAACAGCCTTTTGGCACAACTACCCAGCTACAGTTTAGTGGAACCTGCGTTCTTCAGAGTCTCAGCAATCACTCAAATTGAGATCTATCTTCTCACTTCTTTCAGTTATCTGTTGCTCTTAAAAAATGGGCAAAATTTCGTAATGTGGTCTCTAAAGTCCTGTGTGATATAGCCTCACACTCAATCATTCCGGGACACTTTCCGTTTTGATCTTAACTTCCACTTTCTCTAAACTAAATTTTTCCCATTGGATGCTCTGTTTACTTCCCCGCCTCCCTTACTCTGATGGTCTCGCGTCATCCCATCGCTCCCTCTGATTTCTCTCTGTGAGGCTCAGCTCTTAGTTCTTCACTTCACCACCTGACTTTGCTTACATGAGAGACGTTTTCTGGTTTTGTTTTGCTTTACAAACCCATGTTGTTTAATCTGTACTGTCTTCCACTCTACCACGTACATTTCTTTGCCACATTTTTTACTTTTAATTATTGTGCTTTTATTATAGATCTCACTCTAAAATACCATAAACACTATGAGGTTAGCATCATAGTCTGCTCTCTTTCATGAATTAAACCTAGCTCTTATTTGGGACACAGTATGCAATCAATGCATATTTAAAATTACTTTGTATTAAAAGTAAACCAAATAATTATTATAATTATTTTACATTTTAAAACTTTCGAAGCACAATTACATTTTTTCAAGCAAATTGAGCCGTATAAAATGTACATATCTTTAACAACAAATTTCAAAGTAATTTTAAGCATACTTTTCTGGTTATACATTTTCACAAAATATTTCAGCTATATTTTTGGAGACTCGAGTTTCATAGTTTAGAAAAATTCATAACTATAATTCACACTGTAATAACATAATTAGCTTTCTATTTAAAAAAGATTTGAGCTAGTCTGAAGTTGAACACAATTTAAGAAAAAAATGTAGTATGATATGGCCCTGGCAAGCATCCAATTTGAATTAGGAAATATGACTCTTCATGTATAAGAATATTTCTAAGGACTTTTACTGGTTCTAGAGATTTTGGTGTTTTAAAAACTAAAAATGTTTTCCTCAGGATTTCTGCATATAACATGAAACATTAAGGGAAAAGTACATGAACAGTAGCAAAGGAAAATAGAAAACAAAACAGTTCAGAAAATAATGACAAATCATCATGCTTTAAGTAATTAAGCATATTTTAATAGGTATGCCCTCGGCAAATTATATTTAAATGATTGTATCATAAACAGGATGGATGGTATGCATTTACAATATTTTCTTTTTGTTAAGATGCCACTTGTGTTTGTAATATACAACAGATACCTAAATTCTAATCCTGTTAATATATGCCAAGTATTGCTACTTTATCTAACACTATTCATCACATTCTAATTAATCATCAAGAAAGAAACCAACTCTTCAGATACAGACCAGTAACTCTCAGGGAAATTAGATCGTCTTTCAGAAAGCTTTCATTCCTTGCTGTTAATAATTCTGTGCAAATGAATAACAGCCAGATCATATTATATAATTTTCTTCAACATTCTCTATCTTATGTATGGAAATTTCATTCTGCATTTGAAATCTGCTTTTTTTTTTTCTGGAAGTCATTTGCAGTTTTCTGATAAGTAGCAAAAGGTCATTCATAAAGTATAATGTAAGCTTTTTCTGAAGCTGGCACATGTTTAGAAAAGAGAATGTTGTAAAGATGAGATTGAGTGGATGGGTCACTGTGAATAAAAGGGAAAATCAGAATATTCATATACATTTAGTAATATGTAATTTCATTTTAACCTCTATTACTACAATATTATACTGAATAACAACAATGACCTAATTTTCTAGGCTAATTTGCAATTCATTCCTGTACTTATTAAAGTACATAAAAAGAAAAGTGGTGAATATTTGTGTCATCCTTGCCAAATTCATGTTGAAATCCTGACTCCAACAGTGATAGACTCAGTGGAACCTGTAGGGGTGATTAGATCAGGGGAACAGCACTCTCCCGAAGGAAAATGGCTCCTTTCTATATCAGACTGGCCAAGGGAGTGTGTGTCCCATCTGCACACATTATGCGATGTACAAGACCCATCTATGAATCTGGAAACAGGCTTTGAAAGAGACTGAATCTGCCTTGATCTTTGATTGTGAGAAATATATTTCTAATATTCATAATTACTCTCAAGTGAGGTGTTTTGTTATAGCAAACCAAATAGACTAAGATAAATGTAAAACAAAAAATATTCTCAGCTTCCTTTACATGTCAGTAATCTCTGTTTTAGTACGTTATAGTTGGTGTAGAGAGTCGATAATTTTTGTACATATTTGAGGATATAGTATTTGATACTAAATTTGAGTGTTATCAAGGTAATGAATCATGGATAGTTTACCCCCATACCCATCACCAAAGCCATGGCCCAGGGACCCCTGGCTTCTATCCATGAAGAAGCCATGATGGCATGCCTTAGGAATTCTATCTATTGCTGTAGGAGTTTAAAGGGACCTGATTGTATTAATATTTTTAGCAGATGATAGTTCTTGTTGTTACCAACAATATCATTTTAAAAATCATTAGTTTTATTTTTGAGTACTTAATTCTAATTATACATACTGGCTTTATAAATATATGATTACAAACTAGATAGTATTAACATTTTCAACTAATGCTTATCATGTTAAAATTTCTAAAGCTTAATACTTTAAAATCTCCATTAGAAATGGAACCTCAGATTGCCCATTTCCCCCCTCTTTGGAAATTCTCTTATGCCTTTCCTGGTAGTATAATATAAAATAAAATAGTCACTCTTCAGATATATTTCTTTCCTTTTCTTTTACTTTTTTGAATCACAGTGATAATTAGAATATGCCAAGAATTGCTGGTGGAGACTGTAATCTCTGTGTTCTACAATGTTTTATTTCAGGCAAATGTATTTAAAAATTTCAATTACATGAAAGCAACAGAAGTGTTCAAAATTTTGATGTTAGAATGGATGCATAGCATGTAGGAAACACCAATTCATAAAATCTTATCCTGACTTAATTATGTGCATTGAAAATATTTTGTGTTCCCAAAGCTTGTTGAAGAAAGAACTCAGACATACCTTGCACAGAGTCTTCCTCAAGTAGACAACGACAGAAGAATTCTTTGAGGAGTAATATCACAACTCACTGCCATAGACTTGAGACATTTTGTAAGTACGTTCAACTTTGCTCTGTATAGCACAGTATTGAAGCAGGGGTTAAAGCAGGGGGTAAGTGCGATTCTGATGAGCCAGGAAGTCCAACTGTTTTGATAGATGCTGGCCCAAAGCTAAATGAGATTTAAAACTGGCCACATTTGTTTTCTAATTTAAACACTGAGATCTGGCAATGAAATGGCCAGGCATGAGGGATAACAGTGCCTACCTACCTCTGCCACTACTGTTTCTGTATGACACTATTCACAAGCTTGAAGCAGCAAACTGCTCTTGGCCTGATACATGGTGGAGGTAAGGCAGAATCCTCTTGTTTCAAATACCGGCATATCCGTGAATACTTTGAGTTTTAACAGATGCAGCAGTTACAAAAGCTGCCTTTAAATTATCAAGTGGTCGATAAGGATGATGAGGATTTCCTTCTGCCTCATTATCCTATTAAAGAAAAGATTCAAGTTCACTACTCTATGTAAGGCAGATCCAGGAAGTCCTCCTAAAAGATGGACACACTCTTCAAAGAAATTAAGCCTAGGCCATAGGTGGATATGATGCTTAATAGCTGATGTGCTGTAAAATGCGACACTTTTTGAAAAGGGGCCTCGAAACCAGAGTTTGATCACAAAGTCCTAAGATAAATGAGACCTATGGAGAAAAATGTTAATGTAAATAGATATAAAGTCAGTATTTCTTAGTATAATTAATGGTAGCTTCAGTTTATGTTGTCTAGAAAACGATCAGTCCCTAGTGTTGTGGCTTTCTGCACTGAATTCAATGGGTTGCACTAGGGACTAGTGTCACTTTATTGCTGCATTTACCAGGAAGGTATGGAGTGCTTCAATAACATGACAGTGACTGTAGTGTTCTTAGTTTCACTGTAGGTGTAATGAATTTCCTTAAAATCTACGCTTAGCTGTCAGACTTGTTTGGTTAGTGATTTACAGGAAAATTATTGTGTAGTTAAAAGTTAAGGACTTTGTGTTCTTCCCTTTATTTCTTCTACCTCTACAATCTCCTCACATCCCACTCATACACAGGAGACCGAGGCCACCGGGGACTCATCCAGCTTTTCCTTTTAGAGGCAGAGAGATCCTGCACAACCGTGACTGCATTAGACAAACCCAGCTGATCTACAGATTGTAACCACAATAAATCACCATAGTTTGAAGTCACTGAGTATTGGGTGATTTGAAATTCAAAAACAGTATAGCTATGACCAGGAAGAACAATGTAGTCTGCACTGAGCCTTACTGACCACTTTTTATATCCACTAGTCTGATTCCTTGCAGGGTCAGGTGAAGGTCACATGCTCTGATACTTCCTGAGGCTCTTCTATCTCCACTCTGCACCTCAGACAAGTAACTACTGAAAAGAGGATGCGGTGCCACAAAATAAGCGGAAGTGTGTAGCACAAAGCCATCGAACTCCATTCTTAGAAGAAGAATCATCAGGCCCTGAAAAACATATTTTTTTTATTTTGAAGAGAAAAACATAAAACTTCAAAACAAGATAATAAGGTAACAATGGTTAATCCATTACATATTGTTATCTTTAAAGTAGTTACTCAAGGTACAAGTCTCAGCATTTAATTGTCCAAAGATATTAGCACAAAATTTTCTTTTCAATGAACCAAAAGAAATTAGTCATATAACTATCTTAACTATCCATATCAAAATACCAAGAGCATACCTCACAAAACTAGAGGAAACAGTCCTACATTTCATCTGGAACCAGAAGAAACTTAGAATGGCAAATGCAATTCCGATCAACAAAGGCAAGTCAGGGAGCATCACAATCCCTGACCTGAAATTTTACTGCAAATCTACTATGATAAAATCAGCATCATATTGTTAAAAAAAGCAGCCGGCATTTAAACTTCCGGGAAGATGTCGACCAGGTGAGCAGCAGAGGGAATCTCTCCCAGAGACCGATCCGTTGCGCGCGGCTGCCCAGTCTGTGGGTGCAAAATTCAACTGGTCGGGTTGCTTTCCGTGGCCTGAGCATTAAAGGGCCAGCTGACAAGCCGCGTGGTGAGAAGTGGGCAGATCCTGAGAGCTCGGCGCCCGAGGGATCGGTGCTGCGTTTGGGCCGCAGCTCGGTACAAATCGCGTACAGCCCAGAGAGCAAGTGCGGAGGGAAGAACGGCTTCAGCCCCTGAACCCGACCGGCTCAGAGGCGGCTGTAACCAGGATTTGTTGGAGGCAGTGGAGCAGAGGAAACTCAGAGAATGAGCTACTGGGACAGACTGTGCCAATGTGGGCAGCGGTCCGGGATCCCGCTCAGAATCCCAACCCCGCAGCTGGCGCTGCACAAACTGGAGCAACAGCCAATAATGAAACAGGTCCAAAGAGAATGCCAGGATTTGAAAACTAACGCTGAAGGCATGCAAAACTGTTTAAATGAAACCGAAGATAGAATTTCAGAACTTGAAGACAGCATGGCAGCTTATGAGCGTGAAAGGAAGAATCTCATGATATCATCAAAGACACAAGAAAAGTCAATCCAACAGCTGCAAGATGAAGCAAAACGTAACAATATTCGAATTATAGGAGTGTGTGAAACAGCAGGAGATCTCACAAACGATAT
>PVLD010030864.1:0-16368 GCA_004027595.1 Dinomys branickii
CAATGCTGGTTTGGCACTCATGAAGTTCTTCAGTTGTTCTTTGTCATGGAAATATTTTATTTCTCCATTGAATTTGAGGGATAGTTTTGCAGGATACATCAGTCTGGGTTGGAAGTTGTTTTGTCTCAGAATCTGTAATACCTCGCTCCAAGCTCTTCTTGATTTCATGGTTTCCGTTGAGAAGTCTGCTGTGATTCTGGTGGACTTTCCTTTATAGGTGATCTGTTTCATTTCTCTAGCAGCTTTTAATATTGTGTTGTTTTGCTGGATATCTGGGATCTTGACTATTATATGTCTGTGTGTGTTTTTCTTTGGGTTATGGATCGTTGGGGTTCTATATGCCTCGATTAACTGAATTTCAGTATCTTTTACCTTGTTTGGGAAATTTTCTGCTATTATTTCAGCAAATATTCTTTTTATATCGTTTGTGTGGTCTCCTGCTGTTTCACTCACTCCTATAACTCAAATATTATTACGTTTTGCCTCATCTTGCAGCTGTTGGATTGAGTTTTCTTGTGTCTTTGATGGTATTATGAGATCCTTCCTTTCACGCTCATAAGCTGCCATGCTGTCTTCAAGTTATGAATTTCTATCTTTGGTTTCATTTAAGTGGTTTTGCAAGCTTTCAGTGTAAGTTTTCAAATCCTGGCATTCTCTTTGGACCTCTTTCATTCTTGGTAATACATTCCTAAATTGCTCTTGTAACGTTTCCATTTGTTTCCTATTTTCTTCTAATCTTTTATCTATTTCTTCTCTATGTGTACAGAGCATTTCTTCCATTATTGTTTTCAGTTCGTTTTTTGTCTGAGAGATCATTGCAGGTATGTGGCTTATTTCTGCTTTGAGCTCTTTTATGGCCTGTTGGAGTTGTTTCATTTCAGATGCAATCGTTTCATAACTTGCAGGTATGTGGCTTCCTGGTTCCCCTGTATCCTCGCATTCAGAACTTGTTCTGAGTGGGGTTGAGTTCTGAGACTGCGTTTTGTTCCTCTGTTTTCCCATTTTTGGGTATGAGATTCAAAATGTTGAGCTATAAATTCCCCAGGCAGTTCAGCAGGCAAAGGTCTGCTGCAGAGGCTGCTCCAATGACTCCTTCTCTTTGGGATAATGTCCCTTAAGCTTTCTGCTGAGAGTTGTGCTTAAAAGGCTGCTCAGATGCTGTTTTGTGGACCGCGCTACTCCCTACCCCAAGACCTGGCTGGGGCGCATAAGCAGCTCGCCGCCCCAGGGACCTTGCAGGCAGAGGGCTGCTCAGGTGTTCCTCCCTGGGTGGAGCTCCTACCCCACTCAAAAATCCCGTTGGGGCGCCCAGACAGCTCTTACCTCCCGGGGACCGTGCAGTCAGTAGAGCTGCTCGGATGTCTCTCACTGGGCGGAGCTTGTCCCCGACTCAAAAAAACCAGTCAGTGCACCCAATCAACTCACCCTGGGATCGTGCAGGCAGGAATGCCGCTCAGATGTATCTCCCTGGGTCAAGCTTCTTCCCGACTCAGAAATCCTGCTGCAGTGCTCACTCGGCTCACCCGTTCTGAGATCCGTGCTGGCAGGAGATCCCAGTGCTTCCCGGCACTGCTCCGCCTCCTCTGCGGTCTCGCAGGAGCCGCTGACCGCAGCTGCCACAGTGCCCATTCTCTGGCCGAGGATGGCGCCAGCTGCGGGGGCGGGGCTCTGAGCGGGATCCCGGCCCGCTGCCCAGATTGGCACACTCTGCCCGAGGATCGCGTTCTCCGAGTTTGCTCTGCTCTGCTGCCTCCAAAAATTCCTGGCCGCAGCCGCCTGTGAGCCCTTTGGGTTTGGTAGCTGGGAGGGTCCGTCCTGCTGCAATTGCACTCAGTGGTATGCGGACTCAGCCGAGCCGTGGCCCGTGCGCAGCACCGATCACTTTGGGCACCCAGCTCTCAGGTCCCGCCCACTTCTCCCCGCAGTATATCCAGCCGACCCGTTAATGCTCAGGCAGCGGAAAGCAACACGTTCAGTTGGAATTTCGCAACCGCGGACCTGACACCCGCGTGCAAAGAATCGGTCTCTGGGAGAGTTTCACTCTGCCGCTCACCTGGTCGCCATCTTCCCGGAAGTCTCTAATAATCTGATTTAAATATGCACCAAGGAATTGCATCAGTAGCTCTCGAGGCATAAATGTGTTCAACACATATGTGAAAAACATTATCAGTAGTAACTGGAGAAATGCACACTGAAATTACCTCATCCTTATCACGATGAGTATTATTTAAGAAAGACAGCATGACACGACAGTGAGGATGTGAAAAAAATAGGAACCTTTGCACAGGAGGTGATCATCAAAGGATAATAGCCTCTGTTAGACGTGGTAAATAAATAAAAAATGTTGGCATCTTGCAGCAATATACAGTTGCCCCTATTCTTACAAAAGTGTTACATCCTAATGATCCTACCATAAGTTGAAGATGCAATAAATAAAAAATGCATTTAACAGACTCGACTTACTGAATCTCATTGCTTAGCAACACTGTAGAGTGCCAGCTGTTCGCCTTTGTGGTCACATGGGTGACTGGAAGCTGTGGCTTGCTGCTTCTCTGCTGCAGAGACCTGTGGGCTAATATTCCGACACAAGACACTAGCCCAAGAAAAGATAAAAATTCAAAATTTGAATTCTGTTTTCAACAGAATGGAGATAACTTTTGCACCATTGCAAAGTCAAAATACTCTAAATTGGACCATCATAAATTGAGGACCATCTATACTTTATCTTTTGGTTTGGTTCTCATCCATAATATAACTCTACTACATGTTGCTTTGCTTTAAACATTGATTTACTTCATAAAGAGATTGAGATTTGTAATTCACAAATATTCATTTTAAATTAATAAGTAAAAGTTGTATATACTTAAAAGCATATAAATTCAATTTTCATCTATGTATATGCTACAGAATGACTAAATCAACCTATTTAAAATATGTGTTATCTCACACTCTTAGCTTTTGTGGTGTGAATGCTTAAAATTTCTCTCTTAGCAATTTGCATATTTAGATATGCACAAGCATACCATTCCATGTATCTTCAATTGCTTGATATTGGCCTAAGTCTCTGAAGATTTGTTCATTTTTCCTTTTTCTTCTATTTTTGTTTTTCAAATTAAAAAGAATTTTCCTGCTCTATCTTTTACTGCACTGATTGCTTATTCTCCCACGTCAAATATGAAGTTTTAAACAAACAGCTTAAGAACCCATGTCAGTAGTTTTTACTTTGTAGATCTATCATTTCCATTTAGATTTTAAAAGTAATTTCTTTTTCCACATTGATATTCCCTACTGTAAGCCCATTAACAATAATGTCATTTTTAATTCTTTTTCGCTGACTATAATTTACAACTTCTTTTTCACGTGTAGTAATTTTTAGTTGACAGTGAATAGTATATATATGGTAGAACCCTGGAATCTCTTTTGTTTTTCTGGTGATTGGTGGTGGTCTTTATGTCTGTGTGCAGTTAACTTGCTTTGACGACAAATGTGAAATGTGTGGTACTTGCAGATTGCAGCAGCTGATCCTGCTTAACTTTTTCGTGCTCTCAGCTAAGGCTTATGTATTGTATCTTACTGGCCTACTTCTCCCTTAGCTTCAGACAATATCCGGAGACCATCAAGGAAGAAGGCGGAGCTAGGAAGAACCACTGAGAAAAGACAGCAGCCCTGAAAGGGAATTTGATTTAAACAACTTTATACCTTAAATTGACTGAATAATTATTCAAATGAAATGTTTAGGCCATAAACTGAGTAACCAAGGCAAGAACACTTAAGGAATTTTGTTGTGGTGGTCACTGTTATTGTTTGTTTAAAATTTTTGTTTTGTGGATCTGCGGATATAGCTCAGTGGGAAAGGGAATGTTTACAATGCACAAGGTTTTGCATTCCCTCTAAAAAATGAAAAAAACAAATTTGTTTTGATCCTGTTACTGAGCAGAAAGTAAAGACTGTAGAACACTGAGGCCAGGTGTATAGAATTAAAATTTTTTACCCTGTTCTCACTGGGGGCTAGACTCACAAATTCTGTGTCATCAAGATTGGGTAGAGAAAAAAAACATAAAATCTAAAGCTGAGGCTTTCCTCTAGTTCCTATCTCACAAAAAATGAACCAGGAGACAAAATCTTACCTCACAGGTAGGCATGGGGTTTCTAAAGAGAAGCAGGACTGACAGAAGCTGTAGGAAGAAGTTAAATGCAGACCAGAGGTGTTACTAGAGAATTTGCCTTATCACAAGAAGAGGTCCACTCTGCCCTTGGCATTTGTAAGAAGTCAGGATTGAGGGGCTGAAGGGATGTTTCCATGGGAAAAGCTGGGGATATTTCTCAGAGAAAAGAAACCATGCAGAGCACACATCAGCAACAACAGCAGCAGCAGCTGCCTTTATTGTGCAGCCTCTATTAGCTGTTAGCAAGGTTTACATTCTTGTGTACTGTCATAATCGTGTAGCACATGCTCAGTTGTCTGTGCTAAGTCATGCTTATATAAGTGTATCCCGCTGTGTGCCTGCACCCAACAGCAGGGTCACGTCCTATGTGCTCTCAGACACCCCTGCCTTTGAGGCAGTCTGCTGCTGCTCCCCACACTCCACCCCCTCAAAAGTTGGGGAAATGTTAAGTCTTGTGAATGACCCATAGAGCTGACCCCTGTGCACAGAGACCACAGCAACAATAAAGGGAATAACGTAATACTATCACCTCCATTGCAACTACAGCACAGCTTATGGCCACATGCCTCCAGGTGGATCCCGAGGATTCCCACCATTGGGTGAGTGGGTCCTGCTGCAAGGGCTGGATGGCATAAACTTCCACATCCATTTCCTGTAAAGCTTCTTGTACCTGAGTCTGGTGGTTAGGAATATAAATGCAACATTCTATATACAGGAGGGTGCAAGTACCCCCTTGCACTGTGGTTAGCAAACCAGGAGCCTTGCAGACCTATAAAACCACCTTTCTCATTGGAGAAGTTTCATCCATGAGCAACATCAAAGCCTGATACATGACGTTCGAGCCTGGGCTGTATGTTGAGCAAGGGCTTTAACCTGGAGCGCTAGGTCTATAGTTCCTGCCCCCGGCATCATCAAGGCCATCAGATAAAACCTTCAGGCCCTCTGTGGAGTACTGTGCCACCAATGGTGTAGTGCCCCGGTTGCGAGGCGTGTTTGTGATGGTGGGTCTGATAGCATCCTTAACATGTGGGAATCCCCAGGTGCAGCGCTTGTCCAGTGTATGGGTGGGTATGGCCACCCTATGGTCCCACAGACCCACAAGGCTTCTGCAATTGGCCAATCAGTGGGCACCATGTCGACGAGTTTATGGCCATCTCACCACTTGTTTGTATTATTTATCAGCAACAAACAGGGACTGGGACCTGTTATGTACAATGGCACGGTACTCAATGGATGGCCTGAAGGTTTTATCTGATGGCCTTGATGATGCCAGAGGCAGGAACCATAGACCTAGCTCTCTAGGTTAAAGCCCTTATCTGAGTACCAAACGGTTACTCAGATCAAGTGGTAACCACCCCATGGAGCAGTTCCCCATGGCATATTCACCTGTTGAGAACAAAGCAGGGCAACTTCCAAAACATCACTTGGTTCTCTGTCATCTGCCCACAGCCATCGTATGTAACAGGTCCCAGTCCCTGTGCAGTGAATGTGCTCTTCCACACCAGCAGCTTGACAGCTTGGCATTGTTGATCCCTGGCAGAGCCAGTCCAGTTCTGCTGCCACCAGTCAGTCCAACAGAGCAGGGATGCCTGTGTGAGTCTCCACGCGAGGTCCTCAGCAGCACTGGTCAGGTCAGTACACACCCAGCAATGTGATTGTTGCAGGAAGAAACCATTACAGGGAGATCCTGCCTTTCCAGGAGGATGGAAAGCACGTTTGTCCTGTAATAGGATTATGGCCCGAATCACCTTATCCCCTGGCTTGGACTACTAAACCTGGGCTCCCATTGCCACCAGTCACAAGGGAGTCAGGGCTGGGTCCACCACTCCCAGGTGGATGGGCCAAATAGCCACAATATCACTTCCTGGCAGAATGGTGGCTCCTATGTTGGGTGGAGAATGCACCGAGGCCCTAAGTGCCATGTGGAATTCCAAGACTGTACTTCTATGGCAAGGCTCAGTCCTTCTTCTCAGGGATCCCAAGGGAATTCCCAATTCCCCACCAGGGAATCTGTGAGCCAATCTCAAGTCCACTGATAGAGGGCTCCTGGCTGTGTAGGTTCTAGTGTGGGAACCTACACTGGCATAAACTTCTTTTGTTTCCCTTAGGACCGTGCTCTGCGAGTTGAATACACATACAAACCAACTTTGCTTTCAAGAGTTGATTGATGGACTGTCACCCATATAGCCCATATATCAGGGTGGTCTCTAAGCAATTGAACTACCTGGAGTTAGACCCGTACCCGCCCAGTGAACTTTGGAGCCAAATAGGCCAGTTTGGTTTTAAGGAGCCTGTTGTACCTCTCAATCATACCAGGAGCCTATTGCTGGTAGGGCACATGGGACTTCCATCTGACAGCATCATCTGTGGCCCGTTGTTGTACCTGGGACCCTGTGAAATGGGTTCCCTGGTCAGATACTATCCCTAGCAACATCCCATATGCAGCAGTCAACCACTGCATTGCCTTAGTGGTGTGGGCTTGGTCAGCTGAGTGGGGTAGGCAAAGGTCCTACCTGTGGCTGTGTCCACAGCAGTCTAGGTGGTCAAGTCCTGGGCCAAAGGCCAAGACACAAAGTCAGGCTATGCAAATAGCCTTGTAGAGACACAGGAAGGCCCATTGTTTACCCTCCCAGGTGAAGATGAACCGGTCCTATCAGGCATGATAGAAATGGAGAAGGTGTCAGCCAAATCCACAACATAATGGCATCACCTCAGCATCGTGGTGAGACGAGATGATCCATCAAGTCTGCATGTCGAGCACAGCCGCATGCAACAGAGGAGTCACTTTATCTGACTCCCAGTGATCAACAGTCACTCACACTTCCCATCTGGATTCTATACAGGCCATGACCAGGAGCTGAAAGGACTCCATGCTGGGCGTATTACCCCTGCCTCTTCCAATTTCAAGATGGTTTATCCTATTTCTTCATGGCCCCCTGGTAGCTAATATTGTTTCAAGCATACAACCCACGTAACCTGTGGGAGAGTCAGCAGTGCCTGGTGTGGATGTCCTCAGCCTGTGGTTTTTACCAGGTGACTTTGCAAGCAGAATTTCCCCTGTGTGGGGTCAAGCTGAGCACCAGTCAGTGTATCCATCCCTAAGATAGATTCAGCAACGGGGGAAACATAGACATTATACGGGCGTGGAGTCAAGCACCTAATACCCAGTGTCACCTGGACTCTGTGGACCATGGTGTAGTGACCTCTGTACCCTTGTATCCATGCAGTAAGTCCTGTGAAATGGTCCAGATTGCCATACATTAGTGTTGACTCAGCTGCATTATCCACCAGTGCTAGTACACTCTGTACCTTCTCTGAGGACCAGTAAATGGTCAATTCCACATGTGGCCTCCGGTCTTCCAGGGTCTTTGTTAACTGAGTGCCTTTACCTGCTTCCTAATCTGGATAAAAGGACCCAGCATCACATCTTCCTGCTTTACCAGAGCTATGTTTACCTTTGGGGTCATTGGCTGATATTGCTACTCAAGGTGCAAATGCTGCTACAGAGACAGTAACATGTGCAAAGGCTGCCCATCTATCTTATCTGATGCTAAGCTGGCATCCAGCAAGTTTATCCAAATTTAGTGTTGGCTTACCTACAGGGGCCCAAGCATCCGTCCTTAGGAAGTTGGTCTTGAGCTGGCCAGGGGCCGCTCATTTCTTCTTAAGTGGCTGAGTGCATGAAAGTTCTCAGCTTACATTGGTACTTCACTTCTACATCATCCAGCTGTGCCTGGGCATCTTCTGCATCATGGATTGGGAAATCTGTGAAGGAGGCTAGAATGGCTGCCTCTATCACAAATGTGCCAGCTGGCCCACTCACCAAGATCAAATTTTTCGTGTATGCTGTGAGCAACTCTTCATCTGGGCCATGGTTCTGCACAGTGAACATCATTGGTTGCATGCCCATTTCTTGCAGCAGGGACACCAAGTCTAAGTAGTTTGTCCAGCTTGTGACTTCGTCTGGCAAGGCTCCCTGATTCTTCAAAGCCAAGCAGGCAGCTGCCATTAACCATTTTATCACAGTCAGATTTCCTGTTCCTGGAGCTGTCCTTTGCACATCCTGCACAACCTGTTGCAAGGAGGGGGTGCTGGCTATGCTAGCTATTTGTGACAGCTCCTGTGGGATAAACTGCATGTTATCAGCCCGTTTGTCTCATAGCCATAGCAGCCACATGGGCACTGTTTTGCCCACCTTTTGCTTCAGTTGTTTCACAAGTTCCCTTAACTCCATGGCTATATAGGTTGTATACACTGTGTGATGGATAGAGCCTCTTCCTCCAGCTAAGGGCTCCTGTATCCCCACCTTCTAGTGAATAGCAGGCCTTGCATGCAATACCAGGGGACTTTCCTGAAGATTCTCCCAGAACTGAGGACTTATGCTTTGGGAAAAGGTGGTACTTCCTATGCTGTACAGCATGGCTTCTGCAGCAGCCAAATGATGTTCCAGGTCCTCCTTGGTCGATTGCAACTGGCCTACTTGCTAGGTAAGGTCTTCTGCTTCTTTGCTGTGACCTGCACAGCTCTTGATGTTCCTGGGGGAAAACAGTGAAGGGATGAGGAAAATATAGACAAGAGACAAAAGCGGAGGTCAGGTGGAGGTCTGTCTCTCTCTCCTGATGGGAGGGGAAGACCTGCCCAACCACTGTAAGGGCATTGATTTATACTCATTACAAAGTTAGTATCATGAAACACCAGGTTGCCTAGCGACTAATGACTAGAACTGTCTCAGGCAAGATGCTTTTCTCAGGACCAAGGTACTTTGATTGCTTTAGGCACTTTGGCCTTGTCTTACCCCCACACATGTGACCAATTCCCAGTTTCAGCCACTCCCTACATCTCCTTCTTTTCTGTTTTATAGTGCGAATGATGGATGCTCAGTTGAAGTTGGAGGAACTGTGTTTGGAGGACTCCTTAGAAGACTTTCTCCTTTTCGAACCCTTTCCACTCCAGGTGAATTTACTCATGTGTGCTAGATTTTCAGTCCAAAGGTATTTGGTTCCTGTACACTGCAAGCTATCCCTATATGGTCCAATAATCCCTAACAGTAGAGAGTTAATGACTATAGCTGAAAATTGTCAGAAGTTGTTAGTGATTTGAACCTTTTACAGCTAACATATTACTGTGGCATTGTTTTTTTATACATCTTGTGGTTATATTTTTCTGCTGGACATTTAAGACCAAGTTAAAGAAGACCCATATTCATCAATTTTTTGTTATTTATCAAAGTCAGTTAAGTCCCCTCAGGAATTACCTTGGAACCAAGTAGGGAACCTCTTCGTTTTTCTGTCAGTGTCAGCCATCTGGATGAGTCATAGCCATTGCTTGACCAAGCTGCTTTCTAGGAAAGCTTGAGAGATTTGCTCTCTCCTGGTGACAGTAGGAGGTCCAAATCTGAAGGCAGAGGTCCAAATCTGAAAGAAAAGTCTTATCACTCTAAGCAATCCTTTCTCTCTCCTGGTGACAGTAGGAGGAGTAACATCGTAGAATAACTTTCCTTTATGGTACCATAATCTCCTTGATCAGAAGATTAGGGACTCCATTGAGTTACAGGATGTCACAGCAGAGGTTCTCGTATGTCCTGGGTCCTCACTGACCTCGGGGGCCTAAGACCAAAATATTGGCTATGCTCCTAGCCCGTTGATCTCTCTAATTTTTGGTCTGCAAATCTCAGTTAAACATACAGAAGATTAATTGCATTACATAGTAAAGCAGGCAATAAGCTTAATATAACTATTTTATCTGAATACCAATCACCTTAGAACATAAAATGGAACCCTCATATTTTGATAACCATGATATTCTAATATTTAAATCACTAGAGAATGTTAACAAACAACACTTGCATATTTTACACAGAATTTTACAAATCAAAACCATGCGTAACATTGCAGTACAATCATGATGACATTTTGTAATATACTTACATTCTCATTCCGACATAGCCTAACCCTTTTAACCACTCATCTCTAGCCAATTGTTATGGTTGATACATTGTGTCAACTTGGGGAGTCTAGAGGTTTAACTAAGTAACTCCACAGTTGTAAATCTTGGGGTAAACAGGATATGCCCTTACCCTTGTGGGATGTTGTTTATGTTAATTTGGGAAGCTTTAAAGGTTAACTGTGTGATTCAGGAGGAAGCCAAGGTGCTTTGTAAACATCCTGAGCCTGTGGAAGAGGAGGGCGTGGAGGTTATGTGAGAGGTACATGCCCCCTGGGCGGGGGTAGACTGTTTACAATGTAGGGGAGAAAAGGAGGCTGCTTGCGGCCATTCCTCCCTGGTGGTTTTTGCTGTGCTCTGCTGCCATGAAGTTTGCCCTCTGCCATGTGCCATTCTGCCTCAGAACCAGGCAAGTAAGGACTGAAATCTCCACAAACTGTAAGCTAAATAAACCTTTCGTTCCTTCATTTTGGGTGTTGGGTATTTTGTCTCAGCAGCGAGAGAAAAGTAACCAGGACACCAATACATAAGGGGCTTTTACCTAATGTGTTGTCCTTTCATGGGATGTACATCATACAAGTTTCTCATTAAAGGCAGAGGTCCAAACCTGAAGGAAAAATCTTATCACCCTAAGCGAATCCTTGTTTTACAGTTTGGAAGACATGTACATCTGGAGTCATATATGCATTTAAAACACCATGAGATTAACAATAACAAACTGTCACAAGCCTGTGAAAAGTTTTGTTTCTTGATTTGGTTTTGTACCAAAAGCATCTTTTGTGAGAAAACAGAAAAATTTCTCTTTGAGTATGACCAAATTACGGAGGGTGTCCCCCAAGAGACTCTGGAGATAACTGGGGGCCCTTATTAATGAGCAAAGATTGGCCACTCCTAGTCACCAACTGGAGTTCTGTCCAGTAATCTTTCCCTACTCTAAGGAATTTTTATTAATTATATTTACTTTTTGATGTCCTATGAGAAAACCAATTTTGGTATCACTTAGACTAGCTGGTAACCCAGGTGAAAGCATGTTTTTAAGTCTATAACCCAACTTGTATTAGGAACAAATGATTCAAAAATGCAAAAGGAAAAAGAGAAAAAATTTTGATCTCAAAATAAAAAGGAAACAGCTATTCACAGAATGACAAATTACAAGCACACAGAACAAAATTATCTTACAAAATCAGAGTGTACTCCAATATATTTTTGACCAAATTGAATTATAGTAACCTTATTACAATATAAAAACTGATAATTATAAATAGACTAGTCAGATTTTATTGTCTGTCAATAGGCAGAGATTTCTTAGAAGAAGAATTTGGGAGGAATAAAATCTTTTATTTATAATGAATTTTAAAAAATATTTTATTCTAAGAATCCTGGTAATTTTTGCTCAGTTGTATCTATATACCCTATCACCTACTCAGACTTTTGATTCTCATTTTAGTTACCATCACCTGGGCATTATGAATTAATTCCTTTGATTATCTTCAGGTCAGATCTAGCTTCATCCTTGTCAACTTCTTCTCCAGATCTGGATTCGTGATGCAGCCGGACAGCACGTTCTAGCAAAACACAAGCATATCCTTGACCCTAAATTAGCTTTCTTTTTTTTAACCTGATGAAATTGTCCTTTTGATCCTGTACTGCCATCTTTTGTAGAATTTAAAAAGTTAATAGTATATATTGCCAAGTGAAATGGGAGGGACTGATCTCCCCTTTCATTTTTATAATTGAATTTTGATCCCATGGTGGGAAATCTGTATATTTTGGAAGAGGAAGTTGTCACATAACCTCCCTTTACCCTAAGAGAACCATCTGTGAAAACAGAAGCAAACTGAATTAATTTGTCTGAAGGATCCTGACAATAACACCAGAGAAGTTAGCCTAAAAGCTGGGCAGAGCCAATTAATATTACCAAATAAAATCTGAAAATCAGAGTTGTAAAATGATTCATCTGCATCTGAAGAGTTTGGGATAATTTGTCTTTGCTGGATAAGGTGACCCAGTTATGGAAAGATTGTCATAGCCTGCACCCCATTCGGAGGCCACCACCAGGCTTGCCATTATTTAAATGGAAAGACAAAATCAAGTGATGGTTCAAACCCCAGTGTTCTCAGGTCACCTTCCAAACCTTTATACCTGTTTGTAAAGACATGGGGCAAAGTTTTTATTTATGAGAAGTAAGTTTTGTTAAGTAATCTTTTTTTTGTTGTTTGTTTTCCCCTCCTCTGATCTGGGCTGCTGTCACTCTTACAGCAGAGCTTGCATTGTGACTGTAATGGGTGCAGTAGGCCAGTGGGCAGGCCTCCTGGCAGAGGTGCCCAAGAAGTTTTCCTGGGATCCTGCTCACCAGGAAGAAGGGAACAGGTATGTGTGCAGCCGTTGTTGTTCGCTGACCCTAGGCACTGTGTGCACCAGCCATCACTCCCACTCAAGCTGAAATCCCAGCTGAGTCTGCCTAGGAATGGACTGCAGGGCCCTCCCTGTACTCAGCCTGTGCCCCTATTGTTTGATGGGGCCAAAGCGGGCTCCAGTGGAAGTTTCCTGGAATAGGTCAGCCTTCCATATCAGATTTAGATTTACATTCATTTTTCCAATGATACCGTCCTTGGCACTTAGAAAGACTAGAAGGTTTTGCTAAAGAGACAGCTAGCTAATGGCTGTGCTGCCTTTACAGGTATAGCAGAGTTTCAGTCAAAATATCCCTCATTCCCACAATGGAGACCAGCAGCCTTGTTTATTTTCTTTCCCCTAGGCTGTGAATAAATAACCTGAGTGATAGCTATTGTGGAAGCAGCCCCTTGCATATATGAAGAACTAATATCTGCACAAATCCTAAAATGTATAATTTGTCTTGGATTATTGAGAGCTTGAACTTTAGCAAGAGGGTAGATAAGTTGAAAATTCTCCATGGACTCGCCCACCCATCTGGCTTCTTTTAGTGCCAGTTGCAAGGGAGGGAGAGAAAATGGCTCTACATTCTGAGAAGTAGAAGTTTTAAGCTGTTGTCAGCAAAATTTCTGTGACTTGAAAAGGCCAAGATTGCTGCCTGTGGCTCAGTTACATCTGTCAGGTATTGCGGAATGGAGTTCATGGGGAAACACTTCTCTGGTGGGGAAAGGTCCCTTTGGTTCCCCATCTCTCCTTCCTTATTAGATTGAGCAAGTCTAGAGAGTTCAAGTGCTGTCGGTGGTGCCATTCCTCTGCCCGCCTTGTTCCACTTGGGCTTGGGACTAGATTTTAAGGTAGTGCTGAGAGTCCAACTCTTTGTGGTTGTAAAATATATTCTAACCAAAATCCAGAAAAGAAAAGTAAATGCAGGAACCAAGCACGCAAAAAACAAAAGCAAAAACACAAACAAAAAACCACTTCTATATACTTACACACTTACGGTCCTTGAAACTCCATCTGTCCCATTTTAACTACTAGTAATTCAATATACCTCTCTCTCTTTGGCTTCTCTTTGAATTAATTTATTTCTCTGGCCCTAGTGAACCTGGTTCTGGCCCTAGTGAACCTGCATCTCCAAATTTTTACACCTGATGTTTTGCCAGTACCTGATACACACCTGTGATGAAGGCTGACCCTAACCAATTCACTTCTCCCCTCTGTGCACACGCCTCAGATTTCTGCCTCCCACTTATATTTTCTCACTGGGTGTCCCTGATGAGTGTGAATTTGCCATGACCCACAGGGCTCTGCATGTTTCTGGGGAAAATGGCGATGGGATGTGGAAAATATAGACAAGAGATAAAAGCTGAGGTCAGGTGGAGCTCTGTCTGTGTCTCTGGATGGGAGGAGAAGAATTGTCCAATCACTGTTGGGACATTTCTGTATATTCTTTACAAAGTTAGTATCATGAGATACCAGGTTGCCTGGCAACTAATGACTGGAATTATCTCAGGCAAGATGCTTTTCTCAGGACCAAGGTACTTTGATTGCTTTAGGCACTTTGGCCTTGTCTTGCCCCCACACATGTGACCAGTTTACAGCTTCATCTGCTACCTACACTTCTTGACTCACAGGACAGAGTAGGATAAAAACAGCTAACTCACCCTACCTATTGACTAATAGTAGGGGCTATGTATTTGCATATCAATCATGTCTGAGGCCCTTAACATGTCCTTGTGTGTCACATGGACCACTTCTCAGTCCCTGGGGGCCTTCCAAGCTTCCTAAAGGATGACTACAGGTAACCAGAGTGAGGCTAGGGTATGTATATCAGCAACCCCCCAGGGATCTCCCTCACCATCAGGCACTGTTTCCAGGGAAGCCAAGGAGGAGACACTCACTTCATCCTGACAACTATGCCACTTGTTGGGGTCAGGGAGCTGCATGTGTTTTTTGTGGGTGAGGCCCCCAGGGAAAAGAAAGCATGCAGAGCAGACATTGCCAAAAACAGCAGCAGCGGGCATTTTCATTGTTTAGCCTGCAGATATTATCCATTCTCAAGGTTTACATTCTTGTGTACTATCGTAACCATGTAGTGCGTGAACAGCTGCCTATATAAGTGTATCTGGCTGTGCACCTCACCAAACAGCAGTGCCATGTCCTTGTGTGACCTCAGACACTCTAGCCCTTGATGCAATCTGCTGTGGCTCCCCGCAGGTGACCTCTAATTTCTTGGGACATCGTGCTTGACAAGTGTGTCTTTGCTTGGCAAGGGCCAGTGTGTGAGGGTCACATTGTATAGTCTAACAATGTGGTTTAGGGTACAGTCTTTTAGTTAAACGAGAAGGTAGTAATTTAATTTAGCATGGGCTTTTAGTCACAAGGTATCAGCTGACCTGGAAACTAAGATTACTCAGGTGGGCAACCTGCCAGTCCATCAGTCATGTCTATCTCCTGTGGAGCCCTCTGGATACTAAAGCTCTACAGAACTTTGTTGGTTGTCAGTATTCCATGCACATGGTCACATACCAACGTCAGGAGAGCAATGTGTTGTGACTCCATAGAGAGAGGATAGGTATTCATCATTTAGTACTTTTCCAGAGCCGACATTTATCCTTCTTTCCCTAGCTTATTTTAATGCATATTCTTTAGCTTTCAGCAAGTTCATGTCTTTTTAAGAAACGTACCAAATTTGATGGCTTGAAATTGCAGATTGTGTTAAAAGTGAGGGAGGGGGCTTCCGGGAAGATGGCGACCAGGTGAGCAGCAAGGAAGCGACCCTCCTCGATAAACACCACCAGCTCGAGACAGACTTGGCGAGCGTGAATGCTGGGACCTCGGCTGGGAAGATCAAACTGAACGTGTTTCTCTGAGCTGCCGGGGGAGATGCGGTAGGGTGGCCCAAACTGCCGTGGCGAGACGCGGGAAAGCCCCAGACGCTGGGAGCCGGAGACGCTCCGCGCGGGTAGGGGGCTTGGCTGGGTCTGACCGCCCTGGGGGCACAGCCAGCTCGGTCCCTTCTGCCTCCCGAGCCGGCGCAGCTTTCCAGCGACTCCCGACAGAGATCGGCTTATTAGCTACTGCAACGCCCGGCAGTCCCACATTTCACGTGCATTGGGCAGGTTGCGCAGCCTAGACCCTCGGCAGCCGGCGGTCTGTGGCCAGGGCGGCGCAAGCAGCATAGGAGCGGAGCATCCCGCTCCCTCCGCCACACCCGGAGAGCGCGAGGAAACAAGTGGCTGCGAGCGGTGGATCGCGAGCATAGCACAAAAAACTGGCACCTTGGAACCTTCCTGCCTGCAGGGACTCCGAAAACTGGTGAGCTATCTGCGCTCGCGACCAGATCACCGAGTGGGGGAGGAGATCCATCCCTATACCTGCAGGGAACCCTGGGAGGGCGGGGGAGCGGTCTTACACACCTCACCCAGGTCTCTAGCTACGGAATAGCTAACCAACATCTGTACAGCCTTTTAAGCGGAACTCTCAGCACAAAGCTTAAGGGACATTCCCCCAAAGAAAAGTCATTGGAGCAGCCTCTGCAGCAGACCTTTGCCTGCTGAACTGCCTGGGGAATCTACTGCTGAATATTTTGAATCTGATACCCAAAAAAGGGAAGACAGAAGAACAAATCTCAGCAGAAAGCTTAAGGGACATTCTCCCAAAGACAAGGAATCATTGGAGCAGCCTTTGCAGCAGACCTCCGCCTGCTGAACTGCCTGTGGAATTTATAGCTCCACATTTTGAATCTGATACCCAAAAATGGGAAAACAGAGGAACAAAACGCAGTCTCAAAACTCAACCCCACCCAGAACAAGTTTTGAAGATGAAGATACAGGGGAACCAGGAAGCCTCATAACTTCAAGAT
>PVLD010030865.1:0-16367 GCA_004027595.1 Dinomys branickii
ATTCTCTCAATGCAACAAGAATTAACTTCAGAATAAATACTAGAACCTAAATTTGTATAACTTTGCTTTTTCATTTGACATCAAGATTTCCCTACAAAATTGTTTTATTTGGCTCACTTAGTTTTCTTAGTAACATTTCTTTACCTGGAGATAAAACAAAAGATTTCAGAATTGGAACAAAATTTGACCTGCTAACAATCATATCGGGTGCAGGGTTTGAGTTACTTGTCCAAAGGTAACGTGCTCTATATGAAGTGATATCTGCATGTGAATTTCGATCATGAAAGGTATATTTAAAACTATAAATATGTTCCTGAAATATTTCCCATAATATAAATCTGAAGCTTTTGAAATTACAGATATGGCATTACATAAAATAACTAAGGTATACAATAATTTCAAAACAGAAAAATCTGGTATAACATTCAGGTTATATAGTACATCTGGATAAAGGAAATCATTAGGCAATCTTATTTAAAGGCTGTTATACCTGCTTATTATTACAACAGAAATACTGTAAACATTCGTCACGTGAGCCACCAATAGAAAGCAATTTCCTGTAATTCATGAGTCATTTGGACAATATTTTTGGGAGGTATAACATATAAGATATCAAAGTCCCATGGGACAAAAGTTACCTGTATCTAGAATATTAATGAAGAATTGGCTATATTGATGATAAAATAAATTAAAAAGCTCAATTTCACTGTTTTAGGATATCAATATATTCTATAATAATGTCTGTTGTATAATATGAACTATCTAATTTTCTAAAGCAATAAATGATACAGGAACTTTGGATTAGGTTTCTACTACCAAAGAAAAATAATATTTATAATGACATATTAACCTCCCATAAATACATGAATTATAAAATTTGTTCTTTTAAGTTATTTGTCTATAAATGTGACTGTGAATGATTTGTGTGTGCATTTTTGAACATTTTTGAGTGTGAGAGAAAGACGAGAGAGAGAGATAGAGAGAGAGAGATCAAGCAGAGATGAAGACAGAGAAAGGGAGAAAGGACAGGAGGGATTAGTGTTCTTCTCTTTCTTTTTTTGGTGGTGTTTTTCTTTAACAGTAACAGATATATGAACTCTATTTTATATAGCAAATTTTTCCATATATATATATATTTAAAAAGAAAAGAAAATCCATTCAGTTCATATGATCAATTTCACCAGACCTTTTATTTTTCTCTATGACTTTTGGCAAGTACTATGACCATTCTGTTTATAACCATCTATGAATTGGAAAAAAGATGTAAGGCTCTACAAAATCTTTAAAAAGTGTGGCTTTGATACAAGTAATTGTTCGAAAATAATAAATGTTTATTTTGACAGCATCCATGTTATTGTTTTCTTTTATACATTTTTAAAATGAGGTTCCAGGGAATTTAGGTTTATCATTCTACAAAATCTGTCTTAGCCCACACAACATATGCAAACAAGAGATATTTTCTTTAAATTAATTTCATTTGTATCATATTTTTATGCTGTGTGCCAGGCTAAGAATGAATAGAGACAAAATTTGGTCTACTACCATACAATCTTAGGCAAGGTTCTGCCAAAAGCAGCCTATTTGTGAATTGCTATATTTTGATGCTGTATTATCTAGCTTATTAGGTAGGACAATTAGATAAATACCTAGCTAATAAGCTCTTAAAATCAGTAATCTAATTTCAAAGCACTATTTTAGAGGGAAGTTGTTCTTGACGCTAAATTCTAGTTATTTGGAATGAATGAAGATTTCCTCACTAAACATCTGGCATTTCCAATTTCAAAGTTGTATCTCTACAATTATTTTAACTATGAATCTTCTGTGAATTACTGGTCCCAAAGAGCAAGCCCATTTACACATTAGTTAGGCTTTTCTTTTTGTCCAATTACCGTATACTGGCTTATCAATGAAGTTACTATAGTATGAGCACTACGTAGAATGTTAGTACGGATGGAGACATATCCTTCCAATAAGTAGGTATGAGAGAAAGTTATTTCAATGTCAGCTACTAATCATAGGCTGTCATAATCAACTCACTTACAACAATGCCCAATTTTTAAAAACCGCAGTTGGAAACACCCAGAAATGTTGAATTTTTTTTGTACTGTTTGCTTACCAGTTCATGATAGTGATCTCTGACAATTCATATTATTTTTTTAAAAAAATGACATTACCTTTGTCATTCTTAGCCCATGACTGTGTTAAATACATTCTATTAAAATAATTTCGGCTCTCTCACCGCCCGCTGACCTTTCCGCCCCCATCCTAGGAGCGGTACTGTTAATTGGCTTCCTTGGCTTTCGGTTTGTTCAAAATCAAAGCTCAGGCTATTAACATTTCAAAATTCACCATGGGTTGTACAAAAACTTTCTGAAGGAAAATTTAAGGTCTGCTAATGAATCAACATACATTCACAGTTCAGTCTCCCCCCCCCGAAAGTGTTCAAAGCAGAGCAAAATGGAGTTTGATAGATCTACTTGAACTCTCTTCCGTTAATTGCTATGGATTACTTCTTAATGTTTTCTGATTAATCATATTTCAAGCTTATTCAATTCAATCAGTATGTCTTGAATTTTTGCATAGATGATATATACATCCTTTTGAAAAACATAATTACAATTATGGAAAATATTTCTCTGTTATTCCTTCATTGCCAGCCAATAAACAGCTATCATTAGCAACAATTTCTCCAGTGAATGAAGTGTATTTGTAAGTTTTTGACAGCAATGTGACTATAAAGTATTTGTAAGTTGAACAGAAGAAAATAGGAAAGTAGGAATCGGAGGGCTGAGCACACAACAATTCACCAGCCACATGATTTTGTTTCATAAATTGGTATCTTTGGGCTTCAGTTTCTCCAATTGTCTAACTCAGAGAGTTATCATTAATCAATACTCTATGACAACTTTTTAGAAAATGTCACTGTGGATCAGCAAAAGGTTAGTTCATAATCTATCAAATGACCATAACTATGATCCCAAAGGTTTTTATAAGAGGACTGTTGCATTATATATAAAATTTAAATGGAAATGAATTATACAGCTAAGAACCACCTATTTGCCTATTCATTGCTTGGGTACAGAACCACCTTAGCATATGATCTTACTTTTTTCTTGTTTTTGCACAAATTTTTTTTGTATTGGAACATTTCCAAATGATCATTTCCAACTGAAAAGGGCAATGTGACATGTTGTTAGATCTTAAAAGACTGTAAAAATTGGGATAAGTGAGCAACAAGGTCAATGAAGTGCCTATCATTTCAAACCATTGTAGCCAAAACCGAACAAATTGAGAGTTAAGTGGAAAAGAGGTAGAAAATTCTTTAATCCTATGTTCTCAACAAATGAAATTACCATGCTTGGGGTTTAGCATTTTAAAGCCATTCTAATAACCTGGAGTTTTCCATTAAGAGCAATGGAGAGCTCAATGGTATAAATTCCACTTAGTGGAGCCAAAAATATTTTAAGCATATCTTTGGAAGTAATAATCCTCTTTTGCATGTTGCAATAACAAGATGTTTTTACAGATTATGTGCTAAACTCATGAAGGCATACATTCAGATTGGTTTGAGTGAATTAGAGTCTAAACGTGCTATGCTTAGGAAAATGATTACTACAGTCACAGTTAGGTGTCACAATATTTTTTAAAGTTAGACAACTAATTTAAAACTAATGCAGAGATATTCCAATATCCTGACATCTGAGCCGGAAGTATCTTTAAATTTCATCAATGTATCTTAACATAGTATAGGTATTTAATAAGATATTTTTGTAATTCTTCTTTAGGTATTAGGATAGTATAATGAGTTACATATATTTTTCCCTTGTGGTAAAAAAGACATGACATGAGATACACACTCAAAAAAATCCAAGTGCCCAGTGTAGTGTTGTTAACTACAAGCACAATATTATACATCAGATCTCTAAAGCTTTTCAGTCCTCCACAAGTAAAACTATACTCATCTACCAGCAATTCCTCCTTTTCTCCTACTCCCAGCAACCATCATTCTCCTTTCTGTTTTTGTTTCTTTGTATTTCTTTCTTTTATGAATTTTACTGAAGTAGTTACCTTGTAAGGGTGGGATCATAGATTATTTGACTTTCTGAGACTGACTTACTTCACATAGGGGTAATGTTTCCAAGGTCCATCTGTGTTACAGCATGTGACAGAACTTTGTTTTTGTAAGGCTGAAAAATATTTCACTGTGTGTATGTACCAAAGTTTCATAGTCCATCATCATTAGAGAAACATTTAAGTTGTTTGTGCATCTAGGCCATTGTGAATAATGCTGCGATAAACATCAGAATGCATATATCTCTATGAGATCCCAATCTCAATTCTTTCGGCCCTGTATCCAAAAGTGGGATTGCTGGATCATATCTTAGATATATTTTCAAATTTTTGAAATGCCTTCATGTTTCTTATAGCATCTGAACAATTTTACATTCCTACCAACAAGGCTGAAAGGGTCCTGTTTCTCCTTGTTCTCACCAACACTTGTTATTTCTTGCTCTTTTGTCTAATAGCCATACTGGAAAATGTCCTGCCACATGAACTTTTCCCTTTTGTTCACTTTTCTTTCTTTTTCCTTCCTTCTTTCCCCCATCTATCCCCTAGAGGCCCTTACCATTTGAATATCTTCTTCCTATTTCACAATTTCTATTATGCATTTTGGTCCTTATTTACATTTTCCGTTTCTCACACCAGAAAAACCGTGTGATATTTGAACATGTGTGTCCAGTTTATTTCACTTAAGAGTATGGTCTCAAGGTGCATCCATTTACCCAGAAACATCTCAAGCTTATCCTTCTTTATGATGGAGTAGTAGTCCATTGTATAAAAATACCACATCTTTATTGTTTTATCAGTTGATGGGCATTTGGGTTGTTTCCAAGATTCAGCTATTACAAAGGATGCCACTATAAACATGGGTGTGCATATATTGCTGTTGCATGATGTTTTTAGTTCTATCAAAAAGATACCAAGAAGAGGAATAACTGGATCAAATGGAACCTCTGGTTTTAGTTTTTGTGAGGAATCTCTGCACTCATTACCGTAGTGGTTTCATCATTCTACACTTCCACCAACAGTGGAGAAGGGTTCCTTTTTACCCACAGCCCTGTCAGCATTTGTTATTAGTTGGTTTCTTGATAGTATCCATTTACTCTGAGGTGGGATGGAATCTCAATTTGTTTTAATTTGCATCTCTAAAATGACCAGTGATTTTTTTCATATGTTTATTTGCCATTTGTACTTCTTCACCTGCGAAGTGTCTATTCATTTCAGATGCACGTTATTGGATTTGGGAGATCTGCATTTTTTTAGTCCTTTGTCATCACATTCATCCTGATTTTCTTAAATTGTTTATCTGTAGTCTGTTGTCATTTTTAAAGCTTCTTTAGAAAATTTATTTCGAATTTTTTGTCAAGCAATTTGTCTTCAATTCTTTGGGGCAATATACTGGAAATTCCATGTGTCCCTTTGGTGGTGTCATGGTTCCCTGATTCTAGACGACCCTTATGACTTTTTGAAGATGTTCACGCATTTGAAGAAGGAGTCATCTCTTCTCAACTTTATGAACTGATTTTGGTTAGGAAAGACCTTCAGTTTGGCAGGGGGAAGCATCTTGGTTACACTGTGACCCTGCATCTATGACACAGGACAGCAAGTATGGGAGACTGCAATGGCCCTACCTCTGAGTAGGAGGGCATCGGGCCTTATCAGTTCAGGCAGCTGGGGTCTATAATGTCAGTACTTGCACAGACTTTGGTTGTAAGAGTTGTGAGATATCTGTGGATGTTGGGAGTGCTACTGGGTCTTTTGTTTTGCCTCTTGGTCTCTTTTTATGGGATGAGGCTGATAGCAGTGGAGGCTAGTCAATAGTGTGCACACGTTTTACTGTAAAAACTATCTGCAGGCATGTCCATGGTAGAAGAAACCAGCAGCAACCTTGAAGAAGATGGCAACAGCTGAGGTCAGGTGCGGGGTTGGGAATGACTGAGAGCATGCAGCCACGGTAATGGGGGGTTGGTAGCTTGTATACTGGCTATAGTCTGACGGCAAGGATTAGGCAGCTTACATGTGTAGGGGAAGCTACAAGGTCAGGGTGTATGTATACATGCATGTACAGATTTGGGAGCTAGGGATGGAAGCATGCAGTAACCTGAGTGTAGGGGTCAGCTCTTGGGTGCACTTGAGAATGGGATCAGAGAATTTGGTGAGGGTGCATCAACGCTATTTGTTGGCACATGTATCGTGACCATATTGTGTCCTTGGGACACACTGGCTGAGTTGGCCTTCAGGAGGAAGATGGTAGCCTAGACATAGGGGGAATGTGCAGTTGTTGGGGTAGGACCTTTCACAGTAAGTGAAAGCTACATGGGCTCCACTGCTACTATATTGGCAGTTGATTTCCTCACCAGTAAGTGCTGCTAAATTCTTTCTTAGAATAAGCTACAACCAGGAATACTGAGGGATCGTTGGCAGTAAAACTGCATGTTGCAGGGCTGCTGAGAAATAAATTGAAATCCTCAATGGAGAAGCCTGCTGGAGTTCTGTGCTGAAAAGTCCCCTGGGGTTCAAGGTGCCTATTGGTGCATGGCTGATACTGGAATAGCTCATTTATCTTCTTTCACTATCTCTAGATGTCTTGTCTCTTCCAGTCCCCTTAGAGATCTGGGTAGGATGAAATTGAAGCTGGTCATGCAGACAGTATCCTGAAATGCATAGGATGATGGTCTCTTACATTGTTCTATTGTTCCCTGGAAAGTGAATGTGTGAGCCAGTGAGTTCTTTCTCTGTGCTGAGCAATACTGGCTTTAGGGATGGGTGACACAGATGAAATGAAACTATTCTTTCTACCCTTTTTGTGTGGTTCTTCTCAGGTTTTTTCTTCAGCTGTATTGCAATGGCTCCTTAAGTGTATCCTAAATTCTTCTGAAATTGTTTATAATCATTGATAGATTCCAAATTGTTGCTGGCTTTCCAAGTGCATCATCATGCTAACTAAATTGGAAACTCTTGTTCATTTCTGAAGAATATTTTTACCCAGTACAATTTTTTGTTCTTGTTATTGGTCACAGGGTATCATTATATTGCCTAGGCTGTGCTTGAACTTGTGATCCTCCTGCCTCAGCCTTCCCAATTGTTGGGATTATGGGATTACAGGTATGTGCCACCACATCCAACTGAGTACAATATTCTTAGTTGATAAGTTTCTTTTTGTTTTCTGTTTGTTAGCACATTAAGTATAACATCTCACTGCATATGGACTCATTGGAATATTATTCATGTTAGGTTCCCTTCAGCATGAGTTCTTTTACTTTCACTAATTTCAAAGTTGTCTTTTCATTGTTAAACATTCTAATTAGAATGTGTCATGGATCACACTTAAACTTGTATCAGACGTTGCTATAAGTTTTTCCTAAGCTCACTGACATAATTTAGAAAACGCAAGTGAGGAAGGAACACTTTGTTTTAAACTCATGTATTTGTTTACCTTGTTTTTTACTGCATTCTACTTTTCTAAGTTTCAAGATTTTTCCCTTTGTTTCTTTTTAATGAGAACTTTCTTTAGCCACTCATTTAGTGTCGATCTACTTTGATAAATTCTGTCAGTTTTCCTTCTAGTAACATGTTGATTTTCTATCATTCATGAAGGATATCTTTCCCTTGGTATTAGATAGTGAGTTGATAAGATTTTTTTCTTTCAGTAATGCTATACTCTTTCCTTCTTGTTATTTTATTATTTTGTAATTTATTTTTTCAACTGACAAAATTGTAACTATTATGTATAATAATTTTAAATATGTATACATTGAAGGATGCCTAAATCAAATTAATTAACACATACATTACTTTACATACAGAGCTTTCTCATTTGCAAGAACATTTAAAATCTACTCTTAGTACTTTTGAAGAACACAATGAATTACTATGAACTATGGTCATCCTTCTGTACAAGAGCTCCCTTGAACTTCTTCTTTTCTTTAAATAAAACACAAATTTTGTATCCTTTGACCAGCATCTTCTTAACCTCCCGCTCCTGGTAACTACCAGCCCCCAGTAACCACTAGTACTGCTTCCATTGTTTTGATGATAAAGTCACTGTCTTTCCAATTGTTTCTGCCTTGTATATTAGTTATTTTTTCTCCCTCACTGCTTTCAAAGACATTTTTGTATTTAGTTCTCAGACTATGAAACATATTGTTTGTGTGTGTGTGTATGTGTGTGTGTGTGGTGTGTGTGCGTGTGTGCATGTGTGTGTGTGTGTGTTTCTTGCATTTATCCCATTTGAGATATACTCTGGCTCTAGAATCTGTAGGTTTTTAACTTTTGGGTCAAATTTGGGAACTTCTAAACCTTTATTTCTCAGAGACTTTTTTCATTCTCCACACATTATACTTTCTTTATATGACACTGTTGACATAATATTGCATATCAGTGATAATGACATAACCTAGGCTTGTTCTGAGAGGCTGTATATCCTACACAGTTAATTGGAAAATAGCTTGTAGAAAAAAAATTACTGAGGATGGCAAAGTCACTTTAATGTGTTTTTTTTTTCCTCCATAAAGTGACCTTTCAAGTCCTAACTTTCTTATTTTTTTCTGAAGGCTTTAACAGCTGTTTTTATTTTTATTCTATACTCATAGTGCTTCTAGGAAAGATAGCTTGATATTAGCTACTCTAACAAGATGAAGCGAAACACATCCACACAAAATTTTTAGAAGGTCGCAGAGAATTATTTTTCTTAATCTACTTTGAAAAGCTGGTGGGAAAAATTGAATGAAGCAGCCATTTCATTTGCTGTTAAAGATATATAGGGTAGAAGAGGGTGCCTTTCTCCCTCTGGTAATACAAGTATAATGCCCCTCTCCCAGAGTTGGCTTCATGACTATTTGTGGCACGGGTACAGGAGTCAATGAAAGAGCTGGCAAGTGTTTTCATTTGCTAAGTAGCCCAAGGAAAGTCAGACTGAGAGTGTTGTTAATGGAATAATACGTCTTCTGAAATTTTCACGGATTCTGAATTAATTAACTGCTAAAGATTTTGTAATGGAAAAATAAAGTAATTAAATGAACTTCTAGTAGGAGCCCAATATCTCAGCTTTTCTCTCTGTAACTTTAGAAAGATCACTTCACCTCTTTTAAAAGAAAGTGTTGGACAACAATATCTCAAAACTCTTTATGATATTATGAGCTATATCACATTAATTAGAAGGTAATTGTCATTACTTAGATGCCATGGTGACATCTATATATACAGACAAATGCAAGGATAGAGAGTTTCTCACTTTTTTGGTTCATTTTCAAGGATAAGGCAGGTAATGATATAATTTATACCTATCATTTAGGTGCAGGCATTTTATATGTACTATGTTAATCAAATAACCACTCGTATCATCCCCAACATGTCTTCTTTTGAAGAAGATATCGTAACCACAGGTAAGGATTCAGGTACTTAGTTTGAAGGCAATGAAGCAACACTGAGCGCTATACTTTAGCAATGCTCCTTTTACCTTTTGGCTGCTTGCTGGACCCTAGGGACCAAAACAAAGATAAGAGCAAAGGATTGGAGTTCAATTTGATACCAGCATGGGCCAGGGCACTAGGAAAGAGGAATATTTTGTGCTGAAAAAGGAAAGAGCCAAAGTTATGTTTTACTCATTTCTAAGTTTTAGCAATAGTTTTATCTATTAGTGGAGCAGGTATTTGGAAACAACTGATATAACATTTTGCTTTCTCAAGAATAACAGTAGCAGGGCTAGGTGTACCAGAAAGAAACCAATGCTGTCCAAGTCTGAAACTTAAAGGTCAAAGTATCTCTGGACAAATGGGACATACTCTTTCAACATGGAGGATACTTTCTTAACAGTTGTACATTCTCAGTGATGTGCTGCTTCTGAGACAAATAAGGCATATCTCTATGGCTTTGACCCAAAGTATGCCATCAACTTGAAATGTAATTGAATTTCTGTCATGCTGTTCTGTCTGTGAGGATTAGATAGTTCAAAGCATAAAAATCAATGTGCTGTAACTGAAGTTGGAAAAATTTGACACGATCAGCAAGCAGTAAGACACAAAAAATAGCATTTAGTAAGTACCTGTCTATCCTGAACTTCTGCTAGGAATTAAAGAAGCCACACTTTAGCCAATACCCTGGGAATCACTTTTGCTGAAATCATATTTTGCCAACTAGCTTGAATCTGTACTTTGGGCTATGTTGCTGCATATATTCTAGAGAAAATTTTCAAGGAGGTGAGAATGCTGTACCTTTTTTTCACTGAGCTACACCCCAGCCATATATATTTTTTTCCAAAGAGAAAAAAAGATAAACAAACAAACTGACTTTTGAAAAAGGTTGTTAGGACAGTTAGAACAGTTCATGCACTACATATTGTTGTCTTCATAGTAGTTAATCAGAGTACAAGATATAGATGTAGTATCTTGTCTAAACAATATTAGTACAAAGCATTCTTTTTATGAACTACCAGAAGCTAGCTAGAAAACTATCTTAACCATCTTGTGTATACATATCCTTTTTCCCTTTCTTCCTTTCACCTATTGAAGTTTGCCTTTTTTGCACAGTTTTTTTCCAGTTCACAATATCTATTGTGCATTTTGGATCCTATCTTTTTATATACTTTTAAATTTTCATGTAGAGGCTTGCTAAATTGCTCAGGCTGGGCTCAAACCTGTGATACCCCTGCCTCAGTCTTCCAGAGTATCAGGATTAGAGGTATGCAACCCCATGCACAGTTAAGAAAGCATTGGATTTTTAACTACTTAAGAGATTTTGTTCACAGAATTAACTCAGTTAAAAAGCCTTCTTTGACACTTCAGGCTTATACTGAGAGTGGTTGTTTAATTCCTCTAACAGACAGCATTGAAGAAAATGGGAAGCATTTCATTGTCATGTTCATTTACGGGTGCTAGCAAAAAAGTAATTTTAATAGGAAACAAAATATGGTATACCATTATTTTCAGATAAAGAAAAGACAACCCAGTTTTTTCCTTATGAGCTCAAACAAGCCCAGTTTTTCCATAGACAGTAAAGCTTTTCCTTGCCCTATTATCAGTCCGTATCTAAGACTGTAATATTTGCAAAATTGATGTCATTACTTCTTACCTAAGTGCTCACAGTTAAAATCTACTTCAAATTCACAACCTTTGAACAGTTTAATTTGCCAATCTATTTCTTTATATGAGTCCTTCGAACAATATTTACATAAACTTTATGTGATATTTTTACATGGACTTATCCACTTAAAAAAAAACAAAAAAATGCAAACAAAAAATAAACTGGTATTCTCAGTGTGGCCAAGTCTAGTTGCAGAGATTATTGTTCTCTTTTTCTCTATTTTTAAGTGTTTAAACCATTGCAATAAAAATTCTATCATTGTTTTCCATTTCCGTATAACAGATTATCCTGTACTTAGATCTTAAAACAACCAGTATTCTTTACCTTAGTTCATGTGAATCAGGAATCCAGGCATGGTTAAATCAGGTTCTCCACCTCTAGGAAGGCTCTACTCAAAGTTTTAGCCAGGTTGTATTCACCTCTAGTTTCTGTTGAGAGAGGATATGCTTCCAATTTATTTATGTGGCTATTGACAAGGCTTAGGTACTCATGGGATACTGACTAAAAATACCAGTTTCTTACTTTGTGGCTCTTCTCATGGTAAGAAAGGTAGCTTTTTTCCAGAGCAAGGTTTTGAAAGAGACTGCTGCTGAGTGGGCATGCAAGTTGCAAACCATAGTCTTTTTTTAAATTTTATAATGTTTACTTTAAAGAAAATAGTACAAAAAGAAAGAACAATAGCAAAATACAAACATAACAATGCAAGGACATTAAAAATGATATGCGGTTTCAAACCAAATGATAAGCAGAGGTTGTTTTATTACATATTGCTATATTCCATGAAGTTGCTCAGATTACCAGATGTAAGAATAAAAGATTGATCGAATCATTAAAGGGAATAAGAAAATAATAATTTAAAAGAATATTACTGTTATGGTTTATACATTGTGTCAACTTGGGAAGTCCAGAGGTTTGGTAGAGTGACTCAGCAGGAAGCTAAAGTGCTTACTTTGTACACTTCCTGAACCTGTGGAAGAGGAGGGCATCGAGACTGTGTGAGAGCTACATGCCCCCTGGGTGGGGGTAGGCTGTTTACAACATAAGGGAAGGAAAGAGGCTGCTTGCAGCCATTCCTCCCTTTTGCTAGTTGTTTTGCTGTGCTCTGCTGCCATGAACTGTTGCCCTCTGCCATGTGCGACTCTGCCTCAGAACCAGCCAAGTATGGACTGAAACCTCCACAAACTGTAGGCTAAATAAACCTTTCCTTCCTTCATTTTGGGTGTTGGGTATTTTGTCTCAGCAATGAGAAAAAAGTAACCAAGACAATTAGAGACAATACAGTTTCACTAGACAGGGTTGTAGGAACTCACCAATGGTTGTTGTACTGCAAATTGTTGTCATCACATAGGTTGCTCAGATTACCAGATATAAGCATGCAAAATTGGTCAAAACATATTTAAAAAACTTTAATCATTAACTGTTCCCCTCAACAAATCATCAGACACCCATCGTGTTGTTGTAGCCTACTCTTGAAAATGGTAAACTATTACATCTGCATCTTCTATTAAAGTGAAGACCGTCAGTAAGTGCAACCCACTCCAAAGAAAGGAACTACATAAGAGTATAAACCCTAGGGAGACAGGCTAGCTGGAGCATCATTTTAGAGATTGCCTGTCACAATTAACCTCCACCAGTGATTACCCATCCTTCTATCCAAGACCTTTACAGATGCTTCATTGCTCATCTTGACCTCTCTTTCTCATTGAAGCCCTGATCAGCTTTACTGAATACTATTTTTGCCCTTTCAGAAAGCTGACATAACTGGAACTCTCTAGGTACTAGACATGTATTACCTGTAATTTTAGGTATATTTTCAGGTACGCTTATCTCACTGTCTCATTTAGAGTGCAAGCTCCTGAAAGCAGACCACATCTCAAATTCATCTTGTGCCACTCTACCTCAGTGTTTGGATTGATGCTTTTCATTTAGCAGACGTTCGGTGAGTTTCTGTGGCTAAGACCTTTAAAATAAACTACATGGGGATCTGCAAAATCCACTGACCTAGAATTCAGTCATTTCTCTGGTGTCCCTCATGAAGCATTCTGCAACTCTTCCAATAAATCCATAAAGCATTTCATTTTAGTACAACAATGAACACAATCTAAGCTAGAAGAGACAGCAATTTTAAAGAAGATACACAAGCTTCTGAGAAGCTTCTCTGTAACATCTGTCACTTTGAATTCTAGGCACATTAACACTTCCAAGTTCTGACAAAATGGTACAGACATAGAAGATGTACTTTCTCTCAAAAAGACCCTGACGTAAAAGCCCATCCTGGCTGTAAGCTTGTGAACTTTTAAATGGTTGGAGGCATTCAGAGTTTAAAGCATTTATTCTTGAAAGCCTGGGTGTTCACACAAGTTGAAAATGAAAGCCACTAAAGTGCTTTTTCTGGAAGACTCTCTGCTCTTCCAGTCTCTGCTTTGTAGCATTAAATGGCCTAGAGGTCACAAAATTAATATCCATTCTTATAGGTGCAGTCTCCCATCAGACCCTTTTGCTTCCTTTTGTGCTGAATGGTTCGCTATTCCACCTAGATAAACCTGTTCAAAATATTGAATTTGAACTGTTCGGAAACCATACTTAAAGTTCTAGAATTAAATGGAAGAAAGGGACAGATCCAAGTGGGCTATTATCTCTCATCCTCGCTCTTGTACACATATGCTTGCAGTAAAGGCTGTTAACCTTTGAGAAAATGGCACTTGTCATATTCTCTACAAAAATATTCTTCTTTTGTAGGACTGGGAAATGAACCCAGGCGTTTGACTATGCTAGGTAAGTGCTCTATCACTGAGCTATACTACCAGGCCCCTGTACACAAATCTACCTAGCAACCAGAATGAAGTATGTTATATTAACTCACCTTTAAAGAAAGTACGGTGAAAGGCTACATGTCTGAAGATAGGCTCATTCTTAGTGGCTGCATATCTAGAATGACAGTTCTCTAAAAGGAATGTGGAGAATAAGGATGACGAGAAGTGAGATCTCCCTAATGTTAATGCCTGCAGCATCCAAGACAGAGCCTAATCAACTGCGTATGGAATACTATTTGAACTTCAGTCTGGCGATTGTCTTCCTTCAATATTGGGGCGGCCTGCTTCACTTCAGTGAACAACACTTTTTTTATTTATGTCAGAGGACCAAAGGACTAGGGTTCCTAGGATGTGAACTGCTTCAGAAAATCTTATTGCTAAGTGTTGATAAATCGAAGAAAGCAAACACATTTGAAAACAGAAACAACAGCAAATGATATTTAACAACAGCCTTTACTAAATAACATGCCACTTGCCTTACCATAGAAAGACAATTTTTACCACGGAAAACAATTGCATTTGGTTTATATAAAGCATTTCTGCTATTCAAATTCCCTTCATATATTTATTTCATTTTATTCATAGCACTTTGTTACTGAAGAACAAAATGAAAAAATGCTTTATCTGTTCAAATATTTTATCTATTCAAAATTTTACATTTCCTTTTATAATAATGAATATATGAAACTCAGATTTCATTTAAAACAGTGCAGAGAAATCTATACAAATATAGAAAAGACTAACACAGACATACTCAGAGTAATTGCGTGTGCTCTGTAGGGAAGCTCTGAACTCCACAAAGAACAACTGCTGCGTCCTAAATGAAAGAGCTACTCCCTAGCTCCAGTTTCTTGGTGTTGTAACACTTTCAACACACTAAATCAAAATTGCTCTGCACCTGAAAGGGCAGGCTTTGCAGTTTCTTACCACTCATCCTCCACTTACCCAGTTCTCTCTGTCTTCTCTATTTTTGCTTGATATAAAAGCTTTCAAGATCCAGCTAAGATAAAAACTTTTCCCATGAAGTCCTTAATCATCTTACCCAACGAAAGCAGTATCTTCGTACTATTGATTTCTGTAGCATTTTTTCTATTTGTCTTATGTTGTTTATCCTGTGTTGGAAATACATTTACATGTGTATGTGTGTGAATATATGCACGTATGTGTGTAGATGTTTGTGTGTATGTGTGTATTTCTCTAATATATTCTACCATGCAAGCTTTCCTGAGGGAAGGATCCATACCTTAAGCATTTTAAAATTTTGTCTGTAATATCTCTATACAGTAAATTTCAAAAAATGCTTCAGCCTGGCATGGTGGTGTATGCCCGTAATCCCAGGGCTTGGGGAAGCTGAAGCCAGAGGATTGCTAGTTCCAGTCCAGACTGGGCAATTTTTCTTTCCTCAAAAGAAAAAAAAATAAATAAAGGGCTTGGTATATATTTCAGTGTGCAGGCCCTGGGTTCTATCCCCAGTGCTACAAACAGACAGGCCAGAAATTTAGGGTTACAAAGGTAGTTAATCAAGATGGAGGGGTAGATCCGGGAAATGCTGACACTGAAACCTGTGCTCTAACATTAGCAGAACACCGCCTCTCCCGTGACTTGAAATAGACCTTGGGAGATCCTTCCCTTTAGACGGTGTTAAATTATATTCAAAATGAGTTTTGTTCATTATACTTATCTTATTCATTTTATTCAGTTGTCTGATAAAGTCTCAGGTGATGCAAGGAAATTTTTAATAGCAAAATTACACTATTGATATTACTATGTCAATGTTACTATGAGCTGTTACGAAAAGCTGCAGACTAGAATATCTATTATTAGAAAAATAAATCAAAAAGGGAAGGGTAGTGTGCTGAAAAGAGATTTGTACCTTAATCCATGGATTAATATATGCCATGTTTATATAGATGATTGGACAAATTTAAAAATTACAAAATCTGTTTTTGAAAACTATTTCACAATTGGGAAAAAATTTTAGCTGACTGTCCCTCGGACAAAGGTCTTCTATCTAGAATACATAAAGAATTAAAAAACATCAGCCCCTCCAAATTTAAAGACCCAATCCAAAAATGGGCAGCTGAGATGAATACATACTTCTAAGAGAAAGAAATACAAATTGCAAATAAATACATGAAAAAATGTTCAACGTCATTAGTCATTCAAGAAATGCAAACTAAAACAACACTGAGATTTCACCTCACCCCAGTAAGAATGGCTAGCATTAAGAAATCAACCAATAACAAATGCTGGCAAGGCTGTGGAAAAATAGGAACTCTTCATTGCTGGTAGGAATGCAGGTTGGTGAAACCACTGTGGAGAGCACTTTGGAGATTCCTCAGCAAACTAGGTCTTGAGGTCCCATTCAACCCAGCTATTCCCCTTCTGGGTATTTTCCCAGAAGATCTGAAA
>PVLD010030866.1:0-16369 GCA_004027595.1 Dinomys branickii
CATTTCTTCCATCATTGTTTTCATCTCGTTTTTTATCTGAGAAATCATTGTGGGTATGTGGGTTATTTCTGCTTTAAGCTCTTTCATGGCCTGTTGGAGTTGTTTAATTTCGGATGCAATCATTTCATATCTTGAAGTTATGAGGCTTCCTGATTCCCTTGTTTCTTCCTCTTCAAAACTTGTTCTGGGTGGGGTTGAGGTTTGAGACTGCGTTTTGCCCCTCTGTTTTCCCATGTTTGGGTATCAGATTCAAAATGTGGAGCTACAAATTCCACAGGCAGTTCAGTAGGCGGAGGTCTGCTGCAAAGGCTGCTCCAATGATTTGTTCTCTTTGGGAGAATGTCCCTTAAGCTTTCTGCTGAGATTTGTTCTTCTGTCTTCCCTTTTTTGGGTATCAGATTCAAAATATTGAGCAATAGATTCCCCAGGCAGTTCAGCAGGCAAAGGTCTGCTGCAGAGGCTGCTCCAATGACTTTTCTTTGTGGGAATGTGCCTTAAGCTTTCTGCTGAGAGTTCCGCTTAAAAGGGTGTACAGATGTTGGTTAGCTACTCCCTAGCAAGAGACCTGGGTGAGGTGTGTAAGACCGCTCCCCCGCCCTCCCAGGGTTCCCTGCAGGTATAGGGATGGATCTCCTCCCCCACTCGGTGATCTGGTCGCGAGCGCAGATAGCTCACCAGTTTTCGGAGTCCCTGCAAGCAGGAAGGTTCCAAGGTGCCAGTTTTTTGTGCTATGCTCGCAATCCGCTGCTCGCAGCCACTTGTTTCCTCGCGCTCTCCGGGTCTGGGGAAGGGAGCGGGATGCTCTGCTCCTCTGCTTCTCGCGCCGCCCTGGCCACGGACCGCAGGCTGCCGAGGGTCTAGGCTGCACCGCCTGCCCGATGCGCGCGAAATGTGAGACTGCCGGGCGTTGCCGCTGCTAAAAAGCCGATCTCTGTCGGGAGTCGCCGGGAAGCTGCGCCGGCTCAGGAGGCAGGAGGGACCGAGTTGGCTGTGCCCCCAGGGCGCTCGGACCCAGCCAAGCCCCCTCCCCGCACGGAGCGTCTCTGGCTCCCAGCGTCTGGAGCTTTCCCGCGTCTCGCCACGGCAGTTTGGGCCGCCCTACCGGATCTGCCCCGGCAGCTCAGAGAAACACGTTCAGTTTGATCTTCCCAGCCGAGGTCCCGGCATTCACGCTTGCCAAGTCTGTCTCGAGCTGGTGGTGTTTATCAAGGAGGATCGCTCCTTTGCTGCTCACCTGGTCACCATCTTCCCCGCAACTCCCCAACAGTCTTTTAAATAGTAAAATTAAAAACGCATGAAATAACTCAGTAACTGAAGCAGTTCAGTGATGGGCCTGATAGAGTGGAATATGCAATCATTTTTAATTTCGAACACAAAATTCCCTAACAGGGCATTAAACTTCCTAACACCCTCAGACCTGCAATTTTTATGAAGTGAACTTCAAGCCCAAATTTATGTGGAACACAACTGACCTAAAATGATTCTTTCTAGAGTGAGGAAAATATTTTGGAAATAGATAGTGATTACATAATATTGTGAATGTAATAAATGCTATTGATTTATACACTAAAAAATGGTTAAAGTGACAATTTTATGTATATATTATTTCAACAAAAGATTAAGTAAATGGCAATTATATCTGAAAACTGTTTAATTTCCTGAAAGTTTCTGGAAACAGTTCTGGGAAGTAATGATGATATAATGCAGTTTTCACCAAACACATGGGCTGTACATCTGGAGAACATCTCCATAAAAGATTATTGCAAAAGTAAAACTGATCAAGTAAAATCTATGTCACTAAAAAGTTTCCTAAACTTATAAACAGCCCAAAATAGCCTTCAAAAGTGTGGGTGGACAATTTATTTAAATAAAAGGAACTTAGAAAAATTCTTTGCCTTAGAAAATGTCTTTCAAATGTTCAAATCAAAATACCAAGCTTGATTTGCTTAGCTGCCTACAATTTTTTCTTTTTCATCTTAATATCAGAACAGCTTAATAGCCAACAGATAAATCTCTGTTTGACAAAGCAGCTCTATCACTGTATCTGCCAACTCTGGACCACACTGGAGTTCCTGTAATATCAGAATCTCAAGGTTAAGTAGGGTCTTAGTCATTGCAGTCTAAAAATAAAAATGGTATTTCTTGAAATTCATCATGCTTTTCGTGCAGCTGAAGGGAATTTTCCCCAGATTTGTAAGGCTCTGTAGATTGGTATTCTAATCACTGACCTGCAGCCCCATGGGTGATCTCTGAGCTAGAAGATCTGTTGTTTAAACTATGCGACTGCCTCTACCCGAGATGATATTTTTCCATGTGACCTATTAATATGTGGAACATAGATGGAACTGTATCACCCACAAATTGCAGGATTAATGGGGGTACATCTGCCTGTGACCTGTGCCTGAATTGATTTACCAAAAAGTCTACCTGAGTACGGCTATTGAATCATTATTTTGGAGTCTACATTTTCTTAATTTTAAAGAGAATAAAAAACAATAAAAATGGATCAGATTTCAAAACAAGGTGATAGGAAATTAATAATGGTTGTTATAATTGCACACTGTTATCCTCAAAGTGGCTGTTCCGATTTAGGTGAACACCTAAAAAGGGAAAATATAAGTCTCTTCCCAGAAGCGCTGTTTTTCACTTCAATTAAGAATTTTAAAAATTCTTCTCATCCTTTTTTCTCCCTTCATCCTCTTTACACCCCCAAAACACACACACACTGATGAACTAAAAGAATTAAAGAATTATTTTACATCCCACTTCCTTTAAAAAACTGAGTGCTTTTGTACGACAGAGGCACCACTCCAAGTGATATGTGACAGCCCCTATTCCATTTTAAGTTGCTAAAAACTGGGGACTTTAAGATAACAAATATATCCAAGAGAAAATCAGAGTTGATGTGCTGATGATAGGCACTAGGGGAATGGAATATCTAATATCATCCTATCCTCAAACATTATTGCAGAGCTAGAAAGACCTGGGAGAGCATTTGGCATTTTAGATTAATTTCTCCATTTTTAAGAAGAGGGTTCCTGTTATAGCTTAAATCTGCAGTTTCCCTCAAAGGCTCAGGTGTTAAAGCTGGGTCCTCAGCTTGGCACCTTTCAAGGGTGGTTGAATCATTAAGAAGTGGGGGTTTTAAGTCACTGGGGACATATTCTCAAAGGAGAGCACAGAACATTGGGCTCTCTCTCTCTCTCTCTCTCTCTCTCTCTCTCTCTCTGCTCTTTGTCTGTCTCTAACTCTCTGTCTATTTCTCCTCTCTGTCTCTGTCTCTGTCCCTCTGTCTCTGTCTGTCCCTCTGTCTCTCTATATCTCCTTCTCTCTGTCTCTGTCTGTCCCTGTCTATTTCTCTTTCTCTTTCTGTCTCTGTCTCTATCTCTCTATCTGTCTCTCTCTTTCTGTCCCACCCCACCCCATCTCACTTCCAGACCACCATGAGGTGAGTGGGCTTCCTCCAACACATATTCCTCACGCCATGATGTTTTACCTTTGCCCCAGGGCCCTAAGCAGTGAAGCCAACCAACCATGGACTAAAATTTCTGAAATTCCTCGTTTGTCACAGTAATGGAAATGTGAGTAAAACAGTGAGGCATGAACAAGTTAGAACCCTTCCAACTTCAGCCCACACTGGCCACCAACTCTCTGTGAAGAGTCCCTGCCCTAGACAGTGTGTCACTTGTTCCTGGACGTTATTCGTGTGCTGCCAGATGTTGCTTACATGACATCATAAGGAAAGGATTATACAGTGAGGCAGAAGCAGAACAGCACTGAGCCTGACTCGCCCACTTGAAGGTAAACCCTTCTGTTAGAGGTATGCTAGACTTTTGCATATCTACCCAGTTGAATAAGTTAATTCTGACCTAGTGTGCAAAAAACGTAGATTCCAGCCTTGACTCTGACTCTTTTTGCCTATGTTCTTCCATATTTCATCGGTTTCCCAACTGTTTGTTTTTGTTATTTTTTGAGACTGGGTCTTGCTATGTAGTTCAGGCCAGACTTGAGCTCACTTTGTAGCCCAGGCTATCCTCGAACTCTCAACAATCCTCCTGCCTCTGCCTCCTGAGTGCTAGGTTTACAGGCGTGTAACACCATGCCTAGCTTCTATATGGTGAAATTTTTAGGATCCATGATCTTTGTTGAAACTATTCAGTGGTGATTTTTTTTTTTTTTTTTTTTTGTATCAGGAATCAAACTCAGGGCCTTGCACTTGCCAGGCAGGCGCTTGTGCCGCTGAGCTATATCCTTGATGTGTTTTCCCAACTTTTACACCCAAATTCATAACAGGCAAGAAAGAGACTAGATACCCCAGCAAAACATTTGCTGATTGTAATGAGAAAAATAACTAAAATCTAGCCTGTCACTTAGTATGATGATGAGAAGACATTTTTTCTAGAGTAATGCAGCAGGGAGAAGTTATCTTACCTTGGGTACAACATCTCACTTTATTTTATTAATTTGCACTACAGAAAGCTTCATAAACAGAGTGTAATGAATAAGAACTTTTCTGTTTGTGTTTATAAATTTCACTGATCTGCTGAGCTCAAGAAAGAAGAAAAAGGGAAGGAGGAAGAGGAGGAAGAGGATGCAAATGAGAAGGAGGAGGAAGGGTAAGAAAGTGTGTGTGTGTGTGTGTGTGTGTGTGTGTGTGTGTGTGTGTGCGTAAGACAGTGGTAGCATTTGTAAGATTTTTAAATCTGAGAGACCTTATCAAATGATTTTTCCCTGATAGAGGCTAAATGGAATGCTCAGTCAGTGCTGTCCCCACCTAGGCAACCCATCTGCCTTGCTAGTGAAATCTTTCCCGGAACAAGTTGTTTTAAGCTATGTGAGCAAAATAACTCCCTTGGATGGGTTATTTAACTTTGTATTGAATTCCAACCATGTAGTGCAGGATGCATTACATGTGCCACTGTAATCACTTTCATCTGGCCTTAAAAATATGAATTCACCTACTTGAGACTCTCAGGAAAGGTCCCACTCCATTCCAAGTACCTATGCCTCTACAGCTGAACCCAGTGATTTTGTCAAGAGAGGAGACTGATACCTTGGTCTGCACATCAGCGTCTCACGGCAACACGATCACCTCCATAGGATGCTTTGCTTCCAGTGTTCGCTAAAATTAATTTCAGACTCGCTTAGTATTCTGTTGCCAAACACAAAGAAACACCAGGCAGAGTCGGGCATGCTGTTCCCCAAATACAAGGGGGAAACTCAGTTCCTACCATCTTCATTCTAGCCAGTCTGTGATCACAGAGGATATTTCTGTTTCTAAGAGAAAATGTAAAGTTGGAAAAGCCTTTTCTTCCAGTGCTAATTCATGAAAGATGTTTAAGATGGAAGCACCCTATCCAAATAGAAACTATATTGCCTGCAAATGCAAAGTCGGGTTTGGATGCTGGCTTTCATTCATTCAGTAACTACTACCTACTTAGTAGCTGACTATTTTGCAGACGCTGTTCTAGGAGCTCTGTCATTTCCCAGCTCTATAACCTGGACATGTTACTCAGTACTTTCACACTTCAGTTATGCTAATCCTTCCTGCAGTGAGAAATTCTATATGGAAGCCCACATCAGAGCCCCAGTGACATCTTTCTTGCAGTGGCGTGTGTTCTTATGCTGTTTTCTCCTGTCTGGAAAATAAATGTAGGCTGTCTTGGCTACTTTTCTATCATTGCTGAGACAAAATACCCAACACCCAAAATGAAGGAAGGAAAGGTTTATTTAGCTTACAGTTTGTGGAGGTTTCAGTCCGTACTTGGCTGGCTCAGAGGCAAAGTGGCACATGACAGAGAGCAAACGTTCATAGCAGCAGATCACAGCAGAAACAACCAGAGCAAAAGGGAGGAATGGTGGTAAAATAGCCTCTCTCCTTCCTTTTTGTTGCAAACCACCTACCCCCACTTAGGGGGTGTGTAGCTCTCACACAGTCTCCATGCCCTCCTCTTCCACAGGCTCAGGATGTATACAACGTAAGCACCTTGGCTTCCTGCTGAGTTACTCAGCCAAACCTCTAGACTCCCCAAGTTGACACAATGTATCAACCATAACAGGCACAGGCCTCTCTAGGGCAATTTCCCTTACTGAATCTCCATTCCACCCCTTGCCCGCACACACCCATACCTCATGATGAAAGACGGTATACTCAGATGAAAACCAGGGTGGAACCTCCCCATGTGTAGAGTCCAGGTTAATAGTTCTACTTTGAAAGATTAGCCAGGCAGCTGGCTGGACAATTTAGGAGTGAAACAACCTATGCATATGGAAACCTCAAACATCTCTATGTTTAGTCTTACTGACCATGGAAACCTGTCTCTCCAGTAATGGGGCCACTTACTCCCTACAGGACCCCATCCAAGTCACGTACTGTCCACAGGAATTTTGGAGGCTTGTTGATACCATCATCTTTGTTAATCTCATCAAACTTTCTGGTCAGACAAAAATATAATATGGAAATTCTACTTTCTGGCTCTCCAAGAACACTCTCTGGGTGTTCAGCCTGCCAGAGGAGGTATGAAATTCCACCTCTCCCTTGGTCCCCTCAAACAGGAAAAGGCTGGGAGCCAAGAAGAAATCTACTTGTGTGAATGCCTCCTGGTAGCAATCCAGAAATCTAAGTATGAAGGGAAGTCGCTGCAGCCTTACATAATGAGCCCTATCAGACAAGCAGACCCAGAGACTCTCATTCTTCTTTTTTAATGAATAGCAATTGGGTTGGTCACTGGGCATGACAAAGAAAGCCACAGGACACACCACTTGAAGGCAGTCCCCAGAGAGTCAGTGCTCTGGTTCTTGTGTTGGGGTGGCACACATCCTGGAATGACACTGATGGGAGAGTTGCAAGCCCCGCTCTGGCTCTGACAAGATCTGCTGAGGCCATGTGATTGTCCAAGCCGCAGACCAGGTACACCCTGGGGCAGTACTAGCAATTAAGTGCTCAAGGAAAGAGCATTTCCAGTTCCTACTCTGGGATAATGACCTCCCAAAATCCATTTCTCCTCAAGATGGTACCAGGAGCCTTGGCCATAGAAAGAGAAAAATCTAGTCTCTCCCAGCTGGCTGATAGACCTTCCATTTTCAATCTCATGTATGAGTTACAGCATTTGCTCAGTGTCATTGAATGTTTATGTGGATTTGTACAAGCAAAAGGCTCTTCCCGAGAATATGCTGGCATGGCCTGATGCCCAGCTGCCACTATGAGGAACCAGGAAGAATATCCAAATATGTTAGCTTAATAGACAAAGTGAGAAGTAAAAATTTCAAGAGGAAATGGGAGATGTGGCAAACTATTGAGCCCATCTCTGAATAATAGCTTCTATTTTCTAAGCCAACGATCATTTCTTAGCAATGATCCTGGAAGAGATAGAATCAGCCCCTGTTCCACTCACCAGATGCCCTCACCTAAGCAAGGTGTCGTTTCACAGGTCCCCACTCCATTCCCGATCCTTTCAGGAAATCGGCCCAAGTCCACAGCCACACAACCAATGGCACCAGACATACTGTGTACCCCATGACTGCACTTTGCCACAGCTGATTGTGTAGACAGGGACATCTCTCTCTTAAGAGCAGTCCAAACTAGGAGACCAGTGACCCAAGGTTTATCTGCCCAGGCTCGGAATGTTGAGGTGAGCTGAGCCAGTGAGATGCTTCTGCAAGCACTGCACCAGGGCAACTGAGAGAGCAGTGGTGGTTACCTGGGGCCACAGGGGACTGAATGGCACACACTCAGGGGTACTCCAGAGGGCTGTGCTTGTCCTGAGGTAGCAGGGGGAAGAAATGGGAGTGAGCACAGGAAGGGGATGATGAAAAGAGAGGCTGGAACAGGAGGACAAAGAAAGAAATGGTGCCAGAAGGGAGCGAGGAAAGTGGGGATTCCTGAGCTACGTCCAGCTCCTGCTGTCTCTAGCATTCATATTCTTCTGGAAATTCCCCTCTTCTCTCAGCTCACGCACAAAAATTCCACATTTAAAATGCTACCTCTGGTCCCTGTGGTGGTGTGCTAAACAGGCCCTGTGGAACTGCCTCTCAGTTCCCAGCTAGGTGGGGGTGTCTACTCTCTCACACTGCCTGATTTCATCGTCTGTTCTTCACAGGCAGAAACTGCTTATGCTTGCACGCTCTTGACATTAAATATATAGAGTAGGCTTCCGGGTGAGTTGGTGGGAAGTGGCGGCCTTTACCCCAGAAACTGATTGTTTGATCACAGACTTATCAGAGTTGGAAAATATCACCTTGGAAATGATTCTTTACTGCAGTCTCAACAGCAATCTCATTTTTCTTCCAGAGGGACACATTTTAAACAGCCAGATGCTGCATATGCTGGGAGAAAACTTGGGTTTCCTCCCCTCTCCCTGTGGCGTAGCCTCGCTCTCTTTTCACCCAGCGAAATGTTTATGCACATTCATTTAACACTATCCCAGCTATCTTCACTTGCCCTCAAGCACTGAGGTGATGGAAGTAGGAGAGGTGCTCTTTCTCATAAATTAGGGACCTAAATTTTAGAGAGATATGGTGACTTAGGGAAAATCACACAGCCCTAAACAAGTAGTATCACTAACAATGACACCTTCTAGTGCATATCCAGTGTCCTTTACACTATCACAGAAGATGTCTCTGATTTTTTCTAATTGCTTTTATTAAATTAAAATTCCTAAATTTTGAGGAGGCTGACTAGAGGTCCTTTTCCTTTGGATAAGATATCTTTATGGCACAGATGCATGTTGAATAAAAGGTATGGAACTCTCTGCATCTCTAGAGGTCAGACAGAACTCAGATCTATGGTCCTTCATTGCCAATATAATAAAAGCAGGTAAATGTTTGTAGAGTTAGTCACAGTATTCCCTCAATTACTCATATACTCATTTCTTTAGCATACTCTTACTGAATGCCTTATAAATGCCATATATTATTGCATGGGCCAAAAGCAAATGTGAACTGAGACAAAGTCCATCTTAATGGAATTATGGGTTTTGGAGGAGACAGGCCATTGAAAGGAAATACATAATGTGAGGTATTGAGGAGTACAGTGAAGACAAAAAGCATGGAAATAAAGCAGACTTTGAGGGGGCGAGCGTAAGGTGGCCCAGCTGACCTAAATTGGAAGTACGGTACTCTGTAGATACTTTTGTTATGTGGTTGTGTTTCCTTAGGTGAAACACTACAGTAAAGCTGAACTAGGCAAAATCGCAGTTTGTTTGAATATTCCTTTCAAAAGTAAGCCTCATAATCTATCTCGTCAGGCAAGGATTGAGGTGATGTCGAGTTAGAAACTTGGGTGAATGGAGGAAGCAAACTGTGGAGCAGACAGCTTTAGACAGGAGTAAGTTCCAGTGCAGAAGTCCTGGGGAGGGGGATGTGCGGGGTGCTGGAACATAAGCAGGAGGCGAGGGAGAGTGGGCTGCATACCGGGAAGGGTGAGTGTGAGGATGGCGCGGAGTGCCTGGGAGGGGCGGTACCCAGGGTCTCACAGATCATCCTAAGGGGGACCTTGTGGTGAGTTATTCCTCTAAATTTTATGGGAAGAGACCATGATGTTACTTGAATTCTGATTTAGGAGGGTCACACTCAAGTAGTATCTGGAGAAACGGCTGTCGTGTCCAAGCACGAGTATAGAGGAGGAAGTGAGAAAGACACTGCAGTGGTCCAGGCACGAAAGGGGAGCGTTGTCAGCGGCTCCCAGTAGCATAAAAATTCTTACTCCTCCATCTCTCTCGGCTCCTCGCCCTCTGCCTGCTCCTGCTGCAGTTTTCTGCTCCTCTTTGAGGCAAGTCTCTTCCAAAGAGCTGTCTAGAGTTACCGTCTACAGTTCCCTTGCTCTAGATCTTCCTTGGATTCTTACCGTTCACGAACCTATGACCACCACTCCTCCGAGACGCCTCCTGTGAAGGCCGCTAAGGGCATCCACATTGCTAAATTTAACAATCTACTCTTGGTCCTCAACTTACTGGGCAATGCTGCGCATTATCATGTGCGATCACTTGCAGCCTGAAAAGGGGCGTTGAGGCAGCGGGGGGTCAGGGGTGTAGTCCACGGTGCACTCGCTCTGTTGCAGAGTTAAGGAACTCATCTCCCAAAACAAGGTGCCTTTTAGGGCTTCATGCCATGCACTCTCTGGACTAGCTGCGGTGATTCCATGAACAGCTCTTAACACAGCTAACCATTCCTCTTTCCTACTTTTTCTTGCTGCAGGGATCCCACATCTTTAGTTTCTTCCTCCCAGTATTTTTCCCTGGTTTCTTGTCTTCTCTGGGTGGACACAGCAGGGCAGGAATGCCACAGCCCTTTGGCTTTTTCTTTCTTGTACATCCGCACGTATGTCCTGTCATCCAGTCCCTTCTCTTTGATGCTATCTTTACATCCACAACTTCTAAACTTCTTTATTCTGTCCAGATTCATATTACTGCCACTCTCCCTTAAATGTGCTGATCCTGTAGCATCTTCACCTTGTGTCATTTCTCTGCCAAAAACACTTTCTCTAAAATACCTATGTGGCTATGTCCCTTGCCTTCTTCAAGATTGTGTTCAGGTATCACCTTTTAAAACCACAACCCCACTACCTTCTTCCCTGTTACTTACTTTCCATCCTTGTTATCCAACCTTACTCTCTTCCTTGGTGCTATCATCCTCAAACTTATATTTCCTGTGCTTAATTTTGTGGTCTGTCTCCCCTCCCTACAACTGAATTTCCTTGAATGAAGAATTTTGTCCATTCCCTGATGAAGAATCTAGAACAGAGTTTGGCACATAGTAATTGCTTAACAATATTTATTGAATGGAAGAAAGAATGAGAATATCTTGCTAAATGCTATATAATTTTTATCACAAATGTGTCTAAATATGTAATGCCAAGCATCCATATAAAAGTTATACAAGAATATTTAATGGCTTGGAAAGCTATTTACAATCTGGTGCTAAAGTTTTTACAGGCAACTTTCAGAAAAATAAGTACAATATGATCCAATTTTTATTTAAACAATGTATACATCTGCATTAAAAGAATGAAGGAAAATATTTATTTAAAATATTTAAGTGCCTAGTATGCATTAGGCACTGTGCCTCTTAACTGTCCCTGGCCTGGGATTATAAATTATAAATTGTTTTTATCTCTCCTTCTTACTTATTTGTATTTTCTGTATTTCTGTACTCATCATCTATTAACTTTATAATAAAAAATAATGAAAATGAATGCATTTATTTTATGTGCTTTTGAGGGGTTTATCTTTGTACATTTTCCAGAATATGTGAATGGCCTTACCTGATAGTGACCTACTATAATATTAGTAGAAGAGTCTACAATAGAGTTCCCTATTAAATTCCACTAACTAAAGAGAATCTCAAATTTCATTGCCTGTTCAGGCAGTTGCAGAGACAGCTATGATATCAGCAACTGAAATTCTTGCAGCAATCAAGGAGATACCCTAGGCAATTCAGAAAGCACTAGAACAAGAGCAATGTTTTACCACTGCCCACCCACCCCTGGTCTCTTGGCAGCTTAATTGCTTGTTAGTTAGATACTTAGGAAAGCCTTGAGCATGAGAAAGATAATTCACAGTAAATTCCAGTATAATTTCCTTGTGTTCATCAAATCACTGCCAACTCAAACATGATTTCCTCTGTAGAGAGGTGCAATATAATTTCTAAGAACAGTAAATTCTTTGTACAGGTTTGAAGAGCAAACTTCCCTTAGAGTTGATTCCCTGGTGGTATTTCTATAACATGCTATTTGAAGATTCCTCTCAATTTTTTAAAACTTCCAGCTGCAGATGCTGTCCTAGGCTGTGAAACTCTATGTTAGAGTGGGACAGATGTTTCCCAATGCTGATTTTTTTTTCCTGGCACTTTGTGCTTTATTCTATCAGTCAGATAATGAAATGCTTAATTAGCTCTTTTCTTTGCCACAAGATCATTTTATAAAATAGTAAATTAGCTTTGAAACTGAGACATCTCATTTGGCACTCAGGTATCTAAGTCCAGGTGTGTCCCCTAGAAATTCTTGTCTCATTAAAAAACTCATGCAAGCCCCCTCCTTGTTAGGCACCAGACACGAAGCTTCTGTAGAGGCATCAGTTGCTAGGGATGGTGGTCAGCTCTGCTTCCTGAGCAGCCAGAGCATATTTTGTTTCATGTATAAATAACCAACTGAGGAAAGCAGTAAAGGTGGTCCTGGTAGCTGAGAAAATACTTCCAGTGCAGCTCACTGTAGTCTACACATAGGCTGTGTTTCTCAGATGACACTGATGGTGAGGTCCTCTCTCTTCTGTGAAACTGGGTTGAACAAACCAATGGAAAAATCAACAGCTCTTTTCCTGAGGGTTCTTCTGCCCCAACTGCAGCTGACATTGTCGGGAATCTGGGCCATCAACTCCTCTAATCTTAACCAGCCCTCTCTTCTCTCCAGCCCACCCACTTTGTCACACCATGTCACCAACCTCTGAACTCCACTAATTATATAGGGGATGCGTTCACACAGCTGCCCATTCAATGCATTTCTTTTCCCATTTAGCCTCTTTGGCCCTGGGAGTGAACAATGGTATTCTCTGAACAAGTGATTATTTTCCCTGCGGTCAAACTGGGATTTCCGGTGTGAGCATTTTGTGCTCCCCCACCCCTCGGCGGGCAGATAGTTTTTCAGGGAAAAGCTGGCAGGCAAATCAGTTGACATATCGCCGGAGGTGACCAGTTGAAACATAAGACCTCAGGATGTTGCTACAGCTACTATTTTTGGCTAGAGGAGGTTTCTTTCTGCTATCAAATAATGGTAATTTGGTAGAGTTAGTAGCTCTACAGGAAGCAGGAGAGTAAAGCTGATCACTGTGAAGCCGAGCCGGGATGACGGCGCATGCGGTGACCAGCTGATTACAGTAATGTATCAGCATACTCTATAATGTATCAAGGTCAAGGAGGTCTTCGTCTCAGTGGTGCAAGACAGGAAACTCAAAATATTATGTATGCCGGCAACAAGTGCCATGATTGATTTTTGTTATGGAATTAATTTGTCAAGAGCTGCAGCTTCAGGCTTGCTGCCATGAATTATATCTCCAGTTCAGCTGGCAGATGGGGTGCCCGAGAAAAGAGCTAAGCTATCTCTGGCTATTTGCCTTAGTCAGAGCTTTGTTAAGTGCTGCTGGTGGTATTAAGGAGGAGGATGTGAGCGCGTGCCCGGGGGGTGGGGCGCGGACTAAAACTAAACGTCATGTTAAGTGCTATCAACAAAAGACCCCTCCACCTGCCCTCATCTGCAGTGACAGCCAGGCCACAAGTGGATGAAACAGTTCGGTTTCTTACTGTCTGAGCCCCAGCCTCAGAAGTGGATTCCTTTACTGTGAGACCAGAGAGCTGTATTTTAACGAGCATCACTAGGTAGCCCGGGGTTGGGAAATCACTGGGCTTAAGGATGACTTCCTGGAGAAAGAATTTACAGGTCATACTGTTACCTGAGGGGTGGGGATCTTCCAGGTGTCAGGCAAGGGGGATCGGCATCCCAGAAGGAGCTCTCAGGCAACCGTACCCACATAGATCACAGAGTAGGAAGACGTAAGGCAGTGAGAAGCATGAGAAAGCAGTTTTCAACAAAAAACTATTGCGCCATGCCCTGGTACAGACAGACACCCACCAGGGCTGCCACCTTGACTCCTGAGGCCCGAACAGTCGCCTTTCCTTTTGCATACATCACACTTGCTGTGAGTTCGTAAGAATGTCCTGCAGAAGTCTCACACGCTCAGCGGTAGGGGTTTTAAATACATTGGATCATAGGGCCCTATATCAGTGGACTGATCCCCTGATAAATTCATAGCGCCTGTGCGGAGAGGAGGCGGGGCCTGGTTAGAAGAGGGGTGTCCCTGGGGGGCGTGCCTTCGGGAGGGTGCCTCCCTGTCCAGCTCCTTCCTTCTCTCCCTTTTTCTGGCTGCCTTGGGCTGACCCATGTTCCTCCACTAACCCCTTCCCCGTGCAGTTTTCACCTCGGAGCCAGCTAACCGTAGACTAAATCTTCTGAAAACCTTCAGCCAACATAAACGCCTCCTCCTTTCTATTGTGAGTACTGGGTGTTTTGTCCGAGCAACGGAACAGAGGCTGACACAACTTCTGAAAGAAATTGATTTTTGTCATCTTTCGCTCCTATCACTAACCCTGCTGTTTTTACATGACCAAGTGTTGGTTCTGGGAAGAGTTATTTTCATTGAGAGTCATAGAATAAATGTTCCAATGACTTATGAAGCACCCTGTTCATTACTATTCAAAAAATGGGTGTTCAAAGTGTTTCTAGAGGATGTGGTCCATTGTTGCCTTTTTTGAAAAAACCCCTATCCAGTGAGTGACCCTTTTAATCCTTTAAGGAAGGACATATAGAAATATGGGATCATGGGCTCTCAGAAAAACAAGACCCTGTATTTGATCATCCAAACACATCCCAAGCATACATTCCCTTTACAACAACCCCCACCAAACTACCACCATTAATAGTGCCTAAAATATACATAGCACTAATATGTTTCACATTTCTTAACTACTTAGTCTTCCTAACAACCATATGAGGTAGGCACGGCTTTTTATTTCCATTTTACAGGTGGAGAAACTGAGACACAGGAAGCACAGGTTGTAAGGAGCAGATCTGGGGTTTCAACATAGGAAGTCTCCAACATGGGCACTCTTAATAATTATGCCATCCTGCTGTAATGCAGCTCCTGCTTGAATACATTCCATACCAACACGGAACACTGCCCTTTAGCTACTGTTAAGTAGTTCCAGAAATAACCTGCTGCAGTCTTGTCAGTTCTGTTCGTTAGACACATCTCCCAATGACTTGAAGTCATCGTCCCTAATATTTCTGCCTGATGAGTCCTCTGGCATAAAAAGTGTGATCTGTTGCCAAAAGTATTTTTGGGGGGATATCAAATTTGCCCCCCAAGACCTAATACATATTCCATTTCCCATGTAAAATTTGTGTGGCTAGAAGTTGGTGCACTTTTTTCTTTTTATGCAAGAAGTTCTGTTGGTCACACTCTGGGTGTATGTACACGTATTACTGCATTTGCTTGAAAATGTAAATTTCTTTCAATGGTAAGACTTTTATGTATCTCTCTATTCAATGTCTATGAAGATGGAACCTACTCCCTGCAACTCACTGAGGCATCTTTGCATGTATACACTTACTGCTATCTCAAATATTGTCCATCCTTTTAGTGAAACATGTGAAACATGAAGAATTCAAGGCTCTAAGAGAACATGTTACTCAATCTCTTAGTAAGCAGAGTCTGTACCCAGTTCTACCTGATCTAAATACACAGGTAAATTTCACATCTCTTGCTTGAGGTTCTGCTCTTCACAGCATTCATTTCTTGCTCACCTGCTACCCAGCCCTGTCCCTCCCGCTCATGACTGCAGCATATTTCCTTCCTTGCACAGCCACCTCAGCCTTCTTCATTTTCTTTGACTTGAATGGTGAGGAAAGGTGTTGTCCCAATATACTGGTGAATCATAGTGTGGCTTTTGGCTAGATACTGACTCTCCTTATCACCTCAAATTTATTATCTGTGATTATGGATTTTTAAAAAAGAATCTTAATTAAAACCATAATGAAATTATTTCACTGGATCGGCTTTTTGGTGGCGGCAATGCCCGGCAGTCCCACACTTTGCGCGTATCGGGCGGGTCGCGCAGAAAGCCCCAGACGCTGGGAGCCAGGGACGTTCCGCGCGGGGAGGAAATTTGGCTGGGTCCAAACGCCTTGGGAGCATAGCCAGCTCGGTCCCTCCCACCTCCTGAGCCGGCGCGGCTTTCTGGCGACTCCCGACAGAGATCGGCTTTTTGGCGGCGGCAACGCCCAGCAGTCCCACATTTTGCGAGCATCGGGCAGGCCGCGCAGAAAGCCCCAAAGGATAGACTGGCACCTTGGAACCTTCCTGCCTGCAGGGACTACAAAAACTGGTGAGATATCGGCGCTCGCGACCAGATCACCGAGTGGGGGAGGAGATCCGTCCCTATACCTGCAGGGAACCCTGGGAGGGCGGGGGAGCGGTCTTACACACCTCACCCAGGTCTCTTGCTAGGGAGTAGCTAACCAACATCTCTACAGCCTTTTAAGCGGAACTCTCAGCAGAAAGCTTAAGGGACATTCCCCCAAAGAAAAGTCATTGGAGCAACCTCTGCAGCAGACCTTTGCCTGCAGAACTGACTGGGGAATCTACTGCTCAATATTTTGAATCAGATACACAAAAAAGGGAAGACAGAAGAACAAATCTCAGCAGAAAGCTTAAGGGACATTCTCCCAAAGAGAAGGAATCATTGGAGCAGCCTTTGCAGCAGACCTCCGCCTGCTGAACTGCCTTTGGAATTTATAGCTCCACATTTTGAATCTGATACCCAA
>PVLD010030867.1:0-16365 GCA_004027595.1 Dinomys branickii
AGGGAGAGGGAGAGGGAGAGGGAGAGGGAGAGGGAGAGGGAGAGGGAGAGAAAGAAAGAGAGAAAGAAAGAAAGAAAGAAAGAAAGAAAGAAAGAAAGAAAGAAAGAAAGAAAGAGAAGCAACGATGACAGGAATAAGTCAGTACCTTTCAGTAATCACTCCTGATGCAAATGGTCTCATTTCCCCAATCCAAAGACACAGATTATCGGAATAGATCAAGAAGCAAAACCCAACTGCACCAAAAACACAATTAATCCAAAAAGAAATACACAGATTAAAAATAAAACGATGGGGCTAGAGATATAGTGCCTGCCTGGCAAACACAAGGCCCTAAGCTGTATTCCTGGTACCAAAAGAAAAAGAAAAGGATGAAAGCAATATTCCATGCAATAGGAAACTGGAAAAAAGCTATCCTCATTTCAGACATAGTAGGCTTCAAGCCAAAACTGATCAGAAGAGGGAAAGAAAGTCTACATATTTGTTAAGGGAACAATTCAACAGGAAGCGGTAACAATTGTAAACATATATTCACCAAACAGCAGCATTTCTAACTTAATAACACACACACTACTAGACATAAAAGATCAGATGAACACCAACACAATTGTAATGGGGGATCTCAATACCCCACTGTCACAAATAGATTAACTAGACAAAAAAATCAACAAAAAAAATCAGAATTGAACTCAGAGTTTAAACAAATACGAGTTTGAACAAATGGACTTAATAGATACCTACAGAGTGTTCCACCCATGTTATGGTTTGTGTCTAGGTGTCCTCCAGAGCCTCATGCAGTCATGGGGTGGGCTTCTAGAGTTTTTGATTAATTATGGTGAAAGTGCTACACTTGCTCTGGGGCAAGTAGGCTACATACAATGCAAGGGAGGGAAAGAGGCTTTCTCTGCTCCCCCCCCCTTTTAGCTCTTGTTGCTTTTACTGTTTTCCACCACTATGAACTGTTGCCCTCCGCCTTGTGCCACTCTGCCTTGGAGCCAGCCAAGTATGGACTGAAACCTCCACAGTGAGCTAAATAAACTCTTCCTTAATTCCAAGCATCAGATATTTTGTTCCAACAATGAGAGAAAAGTAACTAAGATAACCAAGAACAGAATGCACATTCTACTCAATAGCACATAGGACTTCCTCCAAAATAGACCACACGCTAGCCCATATACTACACTTGTCAGTGCAAAAGAATCAATATCATCCTATGCATATTATCAGATTACACTGAAATGAAACTAGAAACCAATGGCAAACAGAAGCACTGAAATTGTGCAAACACATGGAAATTAAACAATAACCTCTTGAATAATCAATGAGTCACAGACAAAATGAAGGAAGAAATTAGGCAATGCCTAGAATCAAATGATAAAAATTCATAGAATCAAACGATAATGCCAGACAAATATTGGAACCTATGGAATACAAGGAAGCAGTGCTATGAAGGAAGTTTATAGCTATGCATGCCCACATCAGAAAAATAGACTGAGTCCAAATAAATAATCTAATTATGTACTTCTAGGTCCTAAGAAAACAAGAACAATCTAAATGCAAAAATAGTAAAAGAAAGGAAATTAAAGATTAGAGCAAGTGTTAATGAAATTGAAACTAAAAATTAATCAGAACAATCAATTAATTGAAGAGTTGGTTCTTTGAAAGAATAAATAAAATATACAAATCTCTAGCCAATGTAACAAAAAAAGGGAGTGAAAAGACCCACATGAATGCAATTAGAAATGAGAAAGTCTAAATTGCTGGGCATTGTGGCAACATGCCTGTAATCCCAGCACTCAGGAGGCTGAGGCAGGAGGATTGTTGCAAGTTTGAGGCCAGCCTGAACTTCATATCAAGACCCCGTCTCAAAAAGACACACACACACAAAAGTCTAAATCATCATGACTGTGCCTTGAAATCAGATTATTTGCAATTACTTTGAGAAAGTGTACCCGAATAGAACTGAGAATTCAGAAAAAACATAGATTCATAGATACAGAATTCCACAAACTCAGTAATGAAATTGAAAGGGAAAGAGTACTTCCAAAGACATTCCTGGGGCTAGGGATATAGTTCAGAGGTGCAGCACCAGCCTGGCAAGTACAAGGTACTGAGTTTGATTCCTGGTACCAAAAGCAACAAAAAACCCAATCAATAAGTTGAGCATTAAAAAAAAAAATTCCTGAAATCTACCACTGCACTGATTCCAAAACCAGAGAAGGATTCAATCAAATGAGAGAATTATAGGTCAATCTCTTTAATAAACATGGACATAAAAATCCTCAACAAGATCCTGGGGATGAGAATGCAACAATTTACCAAAAAGATGATACATTCTGACCCTGGAATTCATCCCAAGGATACAGGAATGGCTTAACATATAAGAATTAATAAATGTAATGCATCTAATAAATAGAAACAAGGACAAAAGTCACACGCTCATTTCAACTGATGCAGAAAAAAGCCTTTGACAAAACCCAACATTCATTCCTGATAAAAATCCTGAATATATAGGTATAGGGGGACATTATCTCAATCTGATAAGAGTAATTTATGACAGAAAAATGAACAGCATCATATTAAATGGGGAGAAACTGAAAACATTCCATCTAAAATCAGGAACAAAACAAGGACGTCCACTATCACCCATACTGCTCAATATAGTTATTGAAACATTAGACAGAGCAACTAGGCAGGAGAAAGAAATAAGAAGGATATATTAGGAAAGGGAATCAAATTATCATTGTTTGCAGATGACATATTCTGTACACAGAAGATCCAAAAAATTCTACCAAAAGTCTCCTAGAATTAATAACCAAGTTCCACAGCATAACAGGATACAAAGTCCACATTAAAAAATCAGTAGTATTCCTATACATCAATAATAGACCTGTCAAGAAAGAAATTAGAGAAACAATACTTTCACAATAGCATTGATAAAAATGAAATACTTAGAAATTATCCATTCAAGGAAGTGAAAGACCTCTTTAATGAAAACTACAGTACTCTGAAGGAGAAAATTGAAAAGGATATCAGAAAATGGAAAAATATCCTTGTTTCTGGATAGGCAGAACCAATATAGTCAAAACGGCCCTACTTCCAAACCTGGGTATACAGATTTAATGCAATCCTGATTAAAAAAAAAAAAACCAAATAGGTTTATTGACACATTTACAGAAAATAATCCTAAAGTTTATATGGAGTCAGAAGACACCTGGAATAGTAAAAACAATTTTGGATAACAACAGTAAGGAAGGAGGCATCATAATCTAGGACTTTATGTTCTATTACTAAGCTACAATAATAAAAAAACTGCATGGTATTGACAGAAAAACTGACCTACGGATCAGTGGAACAAAGTAGAGGACTCAGAAACAACTCCAGGCACAGAAAACAACCCCAGGTGTTCTTTCACAAAGGGCTCACAAACTTACGCTGGAGCAAAGATAGCCTTTTCCACAAGTGGTGCTGGGAAAACTGGCTATCCACATCCAGCAGATTGAATCTAGAATCATATCTTCCCCACACACTAAATTAAAATCAGTACCGACTAAGTATGGAAACAGAAATCTTAATCTACTAGAAGATGAAATAGACAAAACTCTTGAAGAAATAGACATAGGCAAGAACTTTCTGTACAGAATCTCAATTGCACAGGAAAGAACTCAGGAATCAATAAACAGCATCATATCAAATTTAGAAGTCTCAGCACAGCAAAGGAACCAACCAACAGAATGAAGAGAAAATCTACAGAATGGGGAAAGAAATTTTGCCAGTATTCCTTGGCCAGAGGACTAATATCTGGAACTTAAAAATAACTCAAAAAATACAGCCCTCAAATAAAAGACCCAATAAAAAAATGGGCAGCTGAAGTGAACAGACATGTCTCACAAGCAAAAGTACAAATGGTCAGCAAATACATGGAAAAGTTTACCATCTCTGGCCATTAGAGAAATGCAAATTAACACTGAGATCCACCTTACCCCAGAAACAATGGCTGTTGTTAAGAAATCCAGTAATAATAGATTCTGGTGAGCCTAGGGAGGCGGGGAGGATTGGAGTCCTTCTGTATTGTTGCTAAGAGCGTAAATTAGAATTGTCATCATGCAGACTGGTATAAAGAGTGCTCAAAAAACTAAAACAAGAAATTCTATTTGGCTCAGCTATTCTCCTTTTAGGTATCTTTCCAAAAGAGTTAAACACATCATATTACAGTGATACATGCGCACCCATTGTACAGCAGCACAATTCACAATGGCTAAGTCCTAAAAGGGGCCTATATGTTCGTCAACAGATAAACGGATAAATAAAATGTGGTATTTGTACACAATAGAGTACTACTCAGCCGTAAAGAAGGATAAACTTGAACCATTGATAGGAAAATGGATGCACCTTGAGATCACAATATAAACGGAATAAATCAGACACAAAGCTGAAATATTGGATCATTTCTCTTACATGAGAACCCCAAAATACAAATATAGAGCAAAGGAAAAGATAGGTAATAGGAAATAGAGAGAAATAGGAAGGAGACCTAGAGGTGAAGGGGAGGGGAGCAGAGGGCGAGGAATACAAAATTAAAATGCAGTCTGTGTGCGTGCCAGTTTCTACGAGTAGTTCAGTCATCCTGTACTACAAACACATACTAATTAAAAAAGATCTTGTGTGACTTATGCCTGGGGAATGTAGCTTAGTAGTAGAATTCTTGCCTAGCATGTGGTCCTGGGTTCAAATGCCAGCACCAAAATAAGACATCACATAATTTATTTAGTTAGTTAGTTTTGGTACCAGGAATTGAACTCAGGACCTTGCACTGGCCAGGAAGGTGCCATGCCATTGAGCTATGTTTCTGGCCTGATGTCACATAATTTAATTCGAGATAATTATTGATTATTAGATAGAGCTATGAGAAAGTACCAATAATTGAACATTTTCTTCCACAGTAACAATAATTTCATTTGGTGAAATTTCAATTCACCAAATTCTATGGTGATTTTAAGAAAATACATGCAAAATCAATACTAATAAAAGAGGAAAAAAGACTCAACCATAATTACCTAGAATTCAATTTTAACTGATACATAAAATAGTTTCTTACTTTTGCAATTATAAAACTCATTTTCTTAATACCTAAAATTTAAATCCCTTCACAATGTGTAAGGTTACAACATCAAACTTCTATATTTTTAAGGAAAACATCTAAAACACTGCTTTCTTTGTTTAAAATTATTTGCAAATAGTGAAAAACACTAGGAAAAAGCAAGTTATCTGAAAACAAAAAATGAACATACAGCTCTAGAAAATAGCCAATATTTGTATTAGACTATGTTCTTCAGGGATAGAACCATCAGAAAAAGATAGAAATTCCATAAAAATGAGATTCTGCGATGCCAGCCCTCTAACCTATTTCCTTTAGCATTAACCTACATATTTTCATAAAGTGGGATTGAATTTGGTCAGTGATTTGTTCTTTCCTTTTCTTCAGTACTACTGAGTGAACCGAGGGCTTTCTCACTGGGCTACTTTCCTGGCCTCCCTTCTTTAATTGTTTACTTTAAGACAAGGTCTCCTTAAGCAGCTAAGTTGCCAGGGTTGGCTTGAACTTCAATCCTCAGGTCTCAGTCCCAGAGCTGAGTTTACAGGCATGTGCCATGATGGCTGGCTGGCTGGTCTTTTAATTAATCATGAGTACCTCCCTGAAGAACACATATTGATCTGCTTCACTGGTTTAGATAGCTGCAAAGCATGACATTAAATAGATGTTCCATAATGTGTTTGATCATTTCTTTATCCTTTTTTTTCTTTTGGTTCCTGGGAATTGAACTCAGAACCTTGTGTCTGCCAGGTAGGCACTGTACCACTGGGCTATATCCCCGGCCCACCTTGTAATACATTTTTTGGTCCTTATTTATTATATCTATGTGATGTCTGAAAACACTATAGCCCCATATCCCCAGAATATTAGGCAACAATTTGGCCATGAAAGAAGCTTTCAGAAACATACAACTTTAGAAAATAGCCAGTATTTGTATTAGACTATGCTCTTCAGGGATAAACTATCAGAGAAAGATAAGCAGTGAGAAACCACTCATGTCCACCGCTAAAACCACAAAAGTATTTCCATCTTGACGCTAATGCACCTATCTCGAGGGCCTACCCTATATTTTCTTTGAGTATGTGCTTTAAATTCTGCCTAATAAACCTCTTCATGTCTGTGGAGAAGGACATTCTTTGATTGGAATGCATTAAGGACACAATGATTTGTTTATTATTTATTAAGTAGTTCTTAAGATAAGGCTTCATTATGCTCAGATTACCCTTGAGTTTACAATCCTCCTGTCTCAGCCTCTTGAGTGCTGGGATTACAGGCGTGTGCTGGATTACAGTGGAGAAGGATAACCCTTAATTATCCTTGCTAAAGCATTTGGTGTCCGTCCATTTGTACTAGCTCCGCCCTTGGTTCCCACTCAGTAAAAGGTGGCTGAAGATGGTAATCGGGGCTGCAGTCCGAGAGGCTGTCAGTCCCCTGATCCCAGCCTTCTGCCTCTCTTGTTGTTCTTGTCTCTCTTACTTTTCTGTTCATCTGTGGGCACCGCGTTCTCAGGACCTGATGCTATAGATAGAACAACACGTCTCTTTAAAAAAGTCAAAAAACTTCCAAGATGGGCAAAACCCCCTTATATCATGAGCCGAAAGAAAAGAGATCTGGGTCCTACAACCCTATTCAAGGTCATAGTTTCTCATTAGACACCCCCCCCCCAGGGTTCATCTCTCCCAATCACCCTGAGGATCAAAATTTTAACATATAGCTGGGCTTGGTGGCGCACACCTGTGATCCCAGCACTTGGGAGGCTGAGGGAGGAGGATTGCTGTGAATTTGAGGCAATCTAAATGCTAGGCTTACAGGCTTGTGACATCATGCCTGACATGTACATTTCCATTAATATGCTTATATTTATTATGTTTTAAAAATTTTTGTGTGAGGCAGGGTCTCGCTGTGCAGTTCAGGCTGGCCTTGAGCTCACTTTGTAGCCCAGGCTGGCCTCGAACTCACGGTGACCCTCCTGGCTCTGCCTCCCTAGTGCTGGGATCACAGGTGTGTGCTGCCATGCCTGGATATCTATTAAGATTCAATTTTCATCTTTTAAAAAAGACAACTCAGCTACACTTATGTAGTATGTCACCCAAGAGGTTTTTTTTTTTTTATTTTGGTATGGGAATCGAACTCAGGACCTTGCTCTTGCCAAGCAGGTGCAGTGCCACTGAGTTATATCCCTGGCCCTCCAAGAGTTTTAATAAACAGAATGTGTGAAATTATCCTAGACCCATGCCAGAGTATTAGAGATGACATAGTATAATAACAGTTTATTTTAAAAAACAAACCGCATCAGGCATGGTGGTACTGCCTGTGATCTCAGTATTCTGGCAGACTTCAGTAAGAGTACTGTAAGTTTGAGGGAAAAAAAAGAGAGATCAGCCTGGGCAAGTTAGCTTCCTAGTGAGACCCTGTCTCAAAGTAAAAAAAGAAAGGCTGGAGATACAGCCCAGCATGAAGGACCTGGGTTCCATCCCACATACCATAAAAAAGAAAAAGACCACATGAGCAGACGAATGAACAGACAACAAAACAAAAACGTTCGGAAGGCCCCAGACCCGAGTTAGACCCTTCATAGGGTGTAGTCCCTCTTTGATATGTGATAGGGTAATGAAAATATACCAATATGTGTACAAACAGCAAACACTATTTGACTCAGGCTGGTGGCACTGTTACTATCAGGGATAGTGTTATGACTTTTTATTGCTGATGTGGCTGATATTACTGTGATTATTGTTCACAGTATTCATGGGTGATGCAAAATTGATTAACATATTTTCATGTATGAAGAGGGTTCCTTCTTTGGCAAACACTGGCATTAACTTGTCCAGGGAAATTTCTTCGAAGAAATAAATGTACCTTTTGCTACACGTTAATTTGATTGTATTATCGACCAATGTTCCATAGCAGTTCTCTGAATTCTACATTAGTACTCAGTAGTTTTGTAATGTTCATCAAAGTATCTGCAGTAGACATTTTGGCAGATCTATAGCAGTGCTTGATCTACACTGACCTGCACTAAATTCTGGTCAGTGACCACAGAGCCAGGATGTGGTCTTTTTTCTGCAGAGCTCTGAAAACTTTTTTTTTTTTTCCCGGTACCAGGGATCGAACTCAGGACCTTGCGCTTGCCAGGCAAGCGCTTATGCCACTGAGCTATACCCCCAGCCCCCGAGCTCTGAAAACTTTAAAAATCACATTTCTCCAAATAACTAGTTTAGTGAACTACACAATAGGGGTGTGTGTGTGTGTGTGTGTGTGTGTGTGTGTGTGCTCTAGAGGATCATGCCACTGATAATTTTACAAGGAGTAAATTCCCACAAGATGAAGCAATGTACTGATAGTCTATCAGTACCAACTGGAGTATGGCCATCAGTTACCCAGCACGCCTTTGTTGATACAGTAAAGTAGCTAGGAAACCAAATAATGTTGTTTAGTTAAGTATAGAAAGCAGAGTAAAGGGAACCTGGAGATTGGAGAGTTTTTTTTTAATCTAGGCTGTGGTTGATCCAGATAAAGGAGCCTTTCTTCCTTTACCATCACTGTACCAGACGCAGGACCTCTCTTTATTCATATAAATTCTAGATAAAAATCCAGTCAATCTTGCTTTCCTTTTCTATTTTCAGTATGCTTACTTGAAAGGAAATCACTGACACCACTAATTCAGAGTTTAAAGTACGCTTATAAGAGAAATGAAGTAAAAGAAAGCCCACGTGGTTCAGCATGGGATGGGGCGTGTTACACTTAAAATAGAGCTCCAGAAGCAATTCCAGTCCTAAGTCAGATCACTCTCAAATGTTTAAGGAGCTCCATATTACCTAGTTATGGAAACTTTTATTAAAATGCTCTGTGCAATGCAGTCTCCAGCACTTGGAAACTTTCGGGATTTGCCTACTCCTCCTAAAAGAATAGCCTCAGTCCCCTGATTGCTTCTAAGGAAGCCCCCGTGGTGTGTACTGATAAGTCACGAGGTAGCCAGCCCCCTCACGGAAACGGAAAACTTTAACTCTCAATATTTCTCTCCTTCCCTTACCTGTTCCACTTCAGTTCCCTGTGGCCACAAAACTACCCCGCCCTCATTCCCTCTGGCAGTTCACCTGCTCCGGTGGCCCTTCTGACACGGGCACCTCCTGCCGTTCGGCTGTTCTGGCCTGGACGCCCTCCCTGCTGCTCAGGCTGTTCTGGCTGTTCTGGCCCAGGGACATCTCCTCATCCCACCCCACCCCACCTGCGCCAGAAAAAAGAGCTAAAAGGCCCACGCTTTCCTCAGCTCGAGGGCTACCTTGGTCCGCTAGGTAGCCTGCTACTCTGTCCCTCCCCCGATAAAGACTTCTCTCGTGTCAGAAGGCCTGGTCTGGTTCCGTGTGGGGTCTCGGTTTCTACCATGTATTTCCACAAATCTTGGGGGTGTGAGGATCCTTTTGGGGGCTTTTCCATTACTGAGAGAGGAAGTAAGAAGCTTAAGGAGGACGTACCTTTGTGAAGGCAGTTGAGGGGAAAGAAAACCAGCTGTGCATCCCCCGTGTCAGTTAGCTCAATCTTCCCACATAGTCAAGGCGATAAGAGAGGTCTTGAAGTAATAGGATGATTACTTCTGTTCACAGGAGTCCTTGCACAGGGATCTTTTACTTTTCACTGTTGGCTGATCCTGCAAAGAGAGAGAGTACTGCATGACTCATGTCCCTGGTATTCACGCGCCATGTCACTCTGTGTATGCCTTGCATACAAAGCTGAGCAAGATCATCCAATCCTGGCTTTAGCTAATAGCTTTTAAAAGTTCTGATAATTTCTCCATTGTTACATTTTTTGTTAAGGAAAATTTGCAAATAGAACAAACCACACAAACAAAGCCCCATCCATAATTCAATAGTCGCACACACTGGCTTCGCCCTAGTAATTCCTTTTCTTCTCCTTTCCTCCTTCTCACCCCCCCTCACTCTGTTATTTTATTATTAACCTACCCTTATGAAACCCATAGTTGGAGTCATAACCTTGTTGTATTTAACTTCACTTCATCACCTAAGCATTTCCTGTATTTCTTGATTTTTTTTAAACAATGCACTCTAGTTTGTTTAATAACTTTCCTTGCTGAGCATGGTGACACGTGCCTGTCATCCCTGCACTTGCGAGGCCAGTCTGGGCACATAGTGAGCTGAAGGCCAGTCTAAACTACACAGAGAGACCCTGTCTCTGAAAACAAACAACAAAACAGAAAACCACCGAACACCACAAAACAAACTTTCCTTTAATTACATATTAAGTAAGAGTATTATCTCCAATATTTTGTTTTCATATTGACAAATATGGTCTTCCCCACATACTGCTAACATAATCTGGCGAATGTATTGCTCCCCGTAGTAGAAGAGATCACTGCTTGACAGGATCTTAGCAGCATCTCAGAAAGATGAGGGTAAAATTGGAATATTTATAAGTCTTCTGGAGGGTCTGCCTTAAATCAGGTCTTTTGAAAAGCAGGTTTGTGTGAAATGGGGTTAAGACTCATGATACCATCTTTCGGATTAGCTGAAAGACAGGGAAGGACCTGTTCTACATCCTCTAGCTAAACTCCTGCAGTAGTTGGAATCCCTTGGCCTGGATGCTCAGCCCGGCAGCGGCATCTGCAGTAGCTTCTGGTGCTTCAGGGCCTTTCATGCAGCCTCTCGCCTCTCTCTTTCCAGGTGGCGATGCTAGTTCAGGAAGAGAGAGCTGTCTTAGTGTGTTTGGGTGGCTACATTAAGACACTACAGACTGGGTCATTTTTAATTTTTTATTAAAAAAAATAAAAGTACAAAAACATATTAACAAACAGACACCAATTAGCATAAAAAATAGTACAATCACAACTGATCTATAGACAAGGTGATACGGTCTCAACAGTGGTTATTGCTTTATCCATTGATATCTTCGAAGTGTAAATATATGAGCCCATATACAGACATGCAAAATTGGTCAGACCATTAATCCTCTCAACAACAGAAAAACACAAAAACCAAACATCCAAAGACAGAAAACAAAACAGGCAAACAACAACAACAAAACAAACAAACAAAAAACCCCCAATAGTTGCTGCTTTGCATATTGATATCTTCGAAGTTTGTGTTCAGGATAATACATACAGACATACATGCTAACATGGTTCTATTATTGTATTATATCACTTAATGCTAAGGAATAATTGATGACGGGTTATTTGATCAGACTGGGTCATTTATAACCAGAGAAATCTCCCAGTTTGAGAGGTCCAAACTGAAGCTGCCAACAGCTTTGGTGTCTGGAGGGTGCACAGAGCTCCTTGAAGCCTCTTTGTTTTTGCTGGGAGGGATTGAACCCAAGGTCTCCCAGGCTGGGGGAGCACTCGACGGCTGGGTTATGTACCAAGTCCTTTTCATTTTCTAATCTTGAAATAAGGTCTTGCTAGCCTTCTAGCTCCGTGCTCTGAGTGGCTGGGATTCTAAGCATGCATCACCACACCTGGACGCTTGCCTTGGTTTCTGATACAGAAGTGTTAGTATTTAAGTTACAACATTTTTGTAACTACTTGTCAGAACACTTTTCTAATATTTTATTTCACTTGAGAATTTCCACATGGTATCATCTGTTCATTTGCAGTTTCCGCATTGATTTGTATGAACTTCTTGTGGAGAAACAGCCTCCTCTGAGGGCTTCTTTACTATTCGACCTCTTTGTCTAGTTTACTGTTTCCCTTTTTCTCAGTTAATTGTTCTGAGTGCACGTGTGAGACGTTTCTGTTGCCAGTGTTACGTTGCTTACGTATCTAGTAAGTTTCGTTGGATGTTTGACATTCATTTTTCTCTTTGATTTTGATTTCTTAATGCTCTGATATTCAGTTTATTTGGATTTGTCTGGCACCTCAAGGTGGAGTAAACATTTAAGTTCATTTTGTCCAGCATCCATAACTTGCCCTTACTTTTTAAAACGTTCTTCTCCTTCCTTATTGATTTGTATTCTCCTTTATATGACAAAAGCACTTCATAAGGTCTGTTTACATGCTCTATATTTTATTTCATTAGTGGTCTTTTATTTCAATGTTACTGTCATACTTTTAAGGTTATTGACATTCTATAATACATTTGTGTTGATTTTTAAAAATTAATCCTATTGGTACATTTTAGATATACACAATGATAACTTTCCTCATAGGGAATTTGTACCTGTACAAATATCTTAATTCCTCCTTTTTTCCTACTCCCCTCTCCTCTCTTCAACCCTTCTTCCTCTTCTTATTTACAAAAGCTTTGTTCTTATTTTTTCTATTACCTTCTTTCCTTTTCCCTTCCTTCCTTTCCCCCTCCCCTCTCCCTAGTTCCCGTTGAACATTTTCTTCCTATTTCACAATATCTATTATACATTTTGGTCCCTATTTACCCTTTCTCACACCAGAGGGAAAAAACTGTGATTTAAACATGTGTGTCCAGTTTATTTCACTTAAAAGTATGGTCTCAAAGTGCATCCATTTACCTACAAATGTCTCAAGTTTATCCTTCTCTGTGGATGGGTACTAAGTACTCCATTATATTAAAAATAACCACATCTTTCTCCATTCATCAGTAGATGGGCGTTTGGGCTGTTTCCAAGATTTAGCTATTATAAGCTGTGCTGTGATGAACATGGGTGTGCATGTATCACTCTGATATGATGCTTTTAATTCTTGTGGGAAGATACCAAGAAGGGAAGAGCTGGGTCAAATGCAACCAATCGTTCTAGATTTTTGATGAATCTCCATACTGACTTCCACAGTGGCTGTGCCAGTCTACACTCCCACCAACAATGGAGAAGAGTTCCTTTTCCCCACAGGATTTGTTATTGGTTGATACCTTCATAGTAGATATGGTTTGTATCTGGATGTCACCCCCAAAACTTCATGTGATCATAGGGATTTTTAGAGGTGGTTGAGTCTAGAGTGTTTGATTGATTTGTAGCACAATGCTAGGATTAAAGGTGCTGGGATTAAGGGCAGGTGACTGCTGGATTGGTCCGCTGATAGGATTGGAACCTCCTTAACCCCAGTAGATGGGATACAATAGAAGGGACAGAAAGAGGCTTCTCTGGCTCTCTCTTGTTGCTTCTGCAACACTTCCACTGCTATGAACATTTGCCCTTGGGCCGTGACACTCTGCCGTGGAGCCAACCAATTATGCACTGAACGGTCTACCAACTGTGAGCTAAAAAACCTTTCCCCCTTTAATTTTGGGTGTTGGGTAATTTTTCTCAGCAATATGAAAAGTAACTAAAGCAGTACCTATTTTTTCTGGAGTAAGATGGAATCTGTGTTGTTTTAATTTGTATCTCTTGAATGACCAGTGATGCTGAACATTTTTTCATATATTTACTTGCTGTTTCTTCCTCATCTGAGAAGCAATATATATGAATTATTGGTATAGCTATTTTCCCCTACATTGCTTTCTATTTTTAAATAATGATGTTTTGTAATTTTCAGAATCATATTTTTCAAGATTTTAAGATAAAAATCTACTTGAAAATTGATTGGAATTATTAAATATAGGGAAAATGGAGAATATGAGGCTTCAAGTGAACAAAAACACTCAAAGAACTCAAGTAAATTTTTGAAAGCCTTCTAAAAATTGCTAGTCTTTAAAAATATTTTCCTATTTATGCCCCAAATGGCACCAGCTGTGCAATTTTACTGCCAGCCAAAATGTTGTTTTCAACTTTTCTGGACATTTTTTCTTGTACTCAACCTGCAGGCTATTTTTCTTACTGCATTTTCCACAGCACAGCACATATGTTGATGTATATTTTATTATACACTGTATATACTGTACATATTATGCGTGTACTACATATGCTCTGAAGTAAATTGTATTCACATTGTTTTTTGCTGGATAATTTAATGTAAATTAAAATGTTTTATTGCTTTGAGACTTTCTTATTTTTAAAAATTTTATTTAAGAGATTCTCCTTTTATTCTTTTTGTTCAGCGACTTTTAAGAGAAAAAAGAAGAAAAATACCATTTACCCCTTTTCTACCTTAACTGAGATCTTTGTAGACACCACCTTGTGTGACCACTGACTTGCTGCTCACAGAGGGAAGAATAGTCTGGGGACAAATCTGGTTTTTTTTTTTTTTTTTTTTGTGGTAGTGAGGACTGAACGCAGAGCCCCACTCATAGTGGACAAGTGCTCTGCCACTGAGCTCTGTCTCCAGCCCAGGGCAATTCTGTTAAGAAGAATCTTAGGACCACGCCTTTGCACTCTCCCCTCTAACTGCAATTCAGCACGCCCCGGCTCTTCGGTCTTCCCCTTCCGGTTTGTAGCACCTTGCCTGGCAGCAGGAAATTGGGTCTTACTACTTTCAGCGTGACTGTTCATTGTTCAGGTTGATTTACTCGTTTTCTCATTTCACCGTTCTCCCAACTTCACTGTCTTCCGTTCTTCATCTCGTTGCTAGCCGCCTCCCCCTTCGAGAGTCAGCGCGCTCCCTGCTGACCTGGCTCATGTTGCTTCTGCTGCCCGCCTTGACTCTTTCACCTCATCCTTACCTGAACTAGAAGGAAAGGAGAAGAAAGGGAAGGCATGGGAGGTGGGAAAGAATAGAAACAAGGCAGATAGGAAGGGAGAGGAAGGGAGAAGAAACGAGTTAGAAGAGAGCGAGGTTCGCATCCCGCTTCAAGCAAATAATCAGCTGACTCTGCACTCCAGTTAGGAGAGAAAAGGTAGCAAGTGCTCACGAGGATGTGAAGAGAAGTGGATGTAAGTTAGTCTGATCATTACAGAAAACATTATGGAGGATCATCAAAAAATTAAAAATAGAACCACCATATGATCCAGTACCCAAAGGAAATGAAATCAGGATGTGAAAAAGACATTTGCACTCCCACAGTCACTGGGCATACTGTTTACAGTAGGCAAGACATGGAAGCAACCCAAGTGTCCATCACCTGGTGAACGGACAAAGGAAACCTGATGCACATATACAACGGAATGCTATTCAGCCACAAAAAGAATGAAATCCAGTGCAATAACATGGATGGAACGTAGCTCATTATGTTAAAGGCACAGAGAGACAAATTCTGCACGCTGCCACTTAGAGGTGGGATCCAAAAATATTGATCTCCTAGAAGTTGAGAACAGAGTGGTAGTTACCAGAGATGAGATTACAGGAGGTGGAGAGAAATGGGGAAAGGCTGATCAGGGGCAGGGTGTGGGGTGTTATAATGAGATAGGAGAAAGAAGCTGCAGGGACCATTGCAAAGTATGGTGACTACAGATACTTATGTACGACACACCTCAAAAGGCTACAAGAAAGAATTTTGGTAGTTTTTACTACAAAGAACTGGTAAGTGTATGAGGAGATTAATACGTTTAATCTCCCACATTACTCAAGGTATATGTCTTGGTTTCTTTTCTTTCACTGCTGAGACAAAGTACCCAATACTCAAAATTAAAGGGAAAAAGATTAATTTAGCTCACAGTCCATAATTGGTTGACTCCAAGGCAGGTTGGCTTTCCAAACAACATTTTATGGTGGCCAGAAGCAAAATGAACAAGAGACTGTAACAGCTGTTTTTCTCCCTGCCTCTTTTTCACTCTAGGCTACTGGGATTAGGAGAGTGTGGGAACAACCTGTGGACTGATTCAACAGTCACCTGCCCTTAATCCTAGCAAGCTTTGTCCTTGCATTTCACCACAATCAAACATACACTCTACACTCAGCCGCCTCTGGACAAGTCCTGGGTATGATTGCCTGAGGCTTTGGGGGGACCTCTAGACACAAGCCACACCTTTCTATGAACATCAATAGTATTATGTACATTAACAGTATTATGTACACAAGCCATTATTATGTACATCATTTTTGTTTATGAGTTCAAATAAAAATTATAAAAGATTAAGTCTATTACAATAGGCTGAATAACTCCATTTTAAAATAAAATAGGACTCTTGATGACTCTGAAAGTTCTAGAAATAAGTGAACTCCAAGCCTTGTTGCTTAACCTGTTGAATTTTGGTAACTTACACCATTATTCTTTTGCTTGAGGGCAGCTTCTGGATAATATATATATATATATTTATTTTTTTATTTTTTTATTTTAAAAAATAAAAGTACAAAAACATATTAACAAACAGACACCAATTAGCATAAAAATAGTACAATCACAACTAATCTATAGACAAGGTGACATGGTCTCAACAGTGGTTATTTCTTTATCCATTGATATCTTCGAAGTGTAAATATATGAACCCATATACAGACATGCAAAATAAGTCAGACAATTAATCCTCTCAACAAC
>PVLD010030868.1:0-16365 GCA_004027595.1 Dinomys branickii
AGCCTTCTCTGCATCTACTGAGATGATCATGTGGTTTTTGTCTTTGACTGTATTAATATAGTGTATTACATTAATTGATTTGCGAATATTGAACCATCCCTGCATTCCTGGAATGAATCCTACCTGGTCGTGGTGTATAATTTTCCTTATGATTCGCTGTAATCTATTTGCCAGTATTTTGTTGAGTATCTTTGCATCTGATATGTTCTTTTTTAAGAAAAGTATAAGTCCACGACTTTCTGATTTCAACAGACTTATTACATTCTTTACTGTAGTACTGTTTTGTATTTAAATCAAGTTCATAATGTATATCATTAGAAGAACTGACTATAGACCTATATGTGACCTTATTAGCTAGATCAGCCTCTAAATGCTTGGCTGTCCTTGAGGACTAATGCCATAGCCCTGATACTTGCAGAAGTAAATTAACAAACAGAGTGATTTGTAATACTGCTTCTCAAATGTTAATATGTATGCATGTCACTTGGGAGGTCTTGTTAAAATGCACTGATTAAGTGGGCTTTGGGTGAAAGGCAAATTTTGCATTTTAATTCCCTGGAATACTTACACCACTTGTCTGAGGGCTATACTTTCCGTAGCAAGGGTTTAGAAGGATTGGTAATTTTCTAAGCTCCACTGAAACCTTATCTTGAACAGCAACTTAGAGCACTCCTTTTATAACAAGTAGTATTTTGATTAGTGATCATAATGGTAAATATTTATTAAACAATTAATACTGCATTAGGCAATGTGATAAACTTGCATATGCAATAATATCTCATTTTAAAAAATGCAGTAAATAATGCCTTATGCATGATCTTGAATTTACAAATGAGGAAATTCAAACAGGAAAAAATTCAATGACCTGATTAGAAAGCAATAAATTCTCTTGTTTAAATGACAGATTGTTAGGCTTTACTATCCAAAAACTCAGTAGATATGTCAATATAGTATTTTTGGCAAGTGCATAATAGGTCACATGCTTTGCCTGGATATAAATTCTTTTAAAATTTATTTTTATCTGATATATAAAAACATAAAAATCATACATACTAATTAGATACCATGTAATGTTTCAATACATGTATACATTGTATAATGTTTAAATCTATCTCTTCAAACATTTATCTTCTTAAACTTTGGGAATCAATTCCTTAAGCAGCCTATCTATCTTTAGAAATGGAAGCTCTTCTATGGGTATTGGATACTGTGCATATATGAATGTATTTATGAGAGAGAATATATAAATAAAACAAAAATGAAGAAAACCTTGAGATGTGTTCACTGAAGAAAGGACAGCTTGCTCTGGCTCTGCTCCCCACCACCATTGCAGGAAAGTTGCTTGGACCTGGAAAGCCTCAGTGAGCTGACTAGGAGCCCTGGACCTCTGGCCATCCCCATTACTGCAATTGTAGGTAGGTCCCTTGGACTCAGGAAGCCTCACTGAGCTGCTTGGGAACCCAAGACCCTATGCTCTACCACCTGATGACATTACAGGAAGGACCCTGGGTTCTGGAAAGCCCTGGTTTGCTTTCTGGGAGCCCAAACCCTGCGCTCTGCCTCCTACCACCATTTAAGGAATGACCCTGAGTACTACGAAACCTAGGGAGATTTGAAAATGACAAAAAGAAGGAGAAAAATGCAATCCTATCCTTCCACCCAAACCAGAACGGATTCAGGAAACATCAACATGGAAGAATATAGAAGTCACACACCTGAAATTTCTGAAATGATAGCAACTGAAGTAAAGAAACAACTATATCAGGCTATAGAAGAAATCAGATCAGAAATATTCACTCAGGTAAGAAAAAGAAATGACAACCATAATGAAAGAATTGCTCAGCATATCAAAAGAAGACATAGATAAAAAATAAAAGACTTGAAGATTAAAGAAACAGACTAGAAGATACAGCCACAACCATAGACACACTCAACCACCTTATCTTTGACAAGGGGCCAAACATGTTCACTGGAAGAAAGATAGCTTCTTTAATAAATGGTGCTGGAAAAACTGGCTACCCACATGCCAAAGACTAAAACTAGACTCGTGGCTATCACCATCCACCAACTGAAGTCAAAATGGCTTAAAGATCTAGATATTAAAACAGAAACACCAAGTCTACTGGAAGAGAAAGTAGGGAACAATCTTGAAGACATAGGGGTAAGCAGAAAGTTCACGAACAAAAGCCAAACTGCACAGGAAATACTTTAAAGAATCAACAACTGGGATTCCATCTTACTGAAAAGTTATTGCATATCAAAAGAGATCACCAATAGGATAAAAAGGAAATCCTTGAATTTGGAAAAACCTTTAGCCAACTGTCTCTCAGACAAAGGACTGCTACCTAGAGCACATAAAGAATTAAAGAAAATCGGGCCTCCAAAATTGAAAGATCCAATCGAAAAATAGACATCTAAGATGAATACACATTTCCCAGATGGAGAAATACAAATGACAAATATATGAGAAAATGTTCAACATCATTAGTCACTCAAGAAATGCAAATTAAAACAACACTTAGATTCTATCTCACCCTGGAAAGAACGGTTGTCATCAAGAAATCAAGCAATAACAAATGCTGGAGGGGCTGTGGGGAAAAAGGAACCCTTCTCCACTGTTGGTGGGAGTGTACACTGGTGCAACTACTGTGGAAATCAGTCTGGAGATTCCTCAGTAAACTAGGATTAGAGGTGCCATCTAACCCAGCTATTTCCCTCCTGGGTATTTTTCCAGAAGAAGTGAAAACATCATACCACAGTGATAAATGTACACCTATGTTTATAGTAGTGCAGTTTGTAATAGCTAAATCTTGGAAACAACCTAAATGCCCATCCACTGAGGAATGGATAAAAAAGATGCGGAATTTTTATACAATGAAGTATTACTCAGCTATAAGGGAAGATAAACTCAAGGCTTTTATAGAAAAATGGATATAACTAGAGACCATACTCATAAGTGAAATAAATCACACTCCCATATATAAATATCGTATTGTCTCCCTAGTAAAAGAACCTGAAAGAGTAAATAAAATCTGAAAAGTACAATAGATAGTGTGAAAGGCAAAGAAACTGCTCAAACAGGAAAGAACAACCGGGATGCTGCAAAAGAGAAAAAAAGAAAGAAAGGAAATTATATATATATATATATATATATATATATATATACACACACACACACACACACACACACACACACACACATATATGTATATATATATATAAATACACACACACACACTCATGGCAGCTAATTTTACTACTAATTTGTGTTGGTTTATTGAAAGGAACAGTTAATGTGTACTTGTTTGATCAATCTTACATGCATATATCTGGTTATGTGAATAATCACTTTGAAGATAACTATATGTAATATAATAACCAGTTAATTTTCTGTCATCTTGTTTTGAAATTCTGTATCCTTTTTATTGTTTTTATGTTGCTGTGTTTTTGCCTTTTTGTTTTTATTTGTTATTTTCTCTTTAAAATTAAAAAAGAAAAAAATATATGTATATATAAGGATAGCTGTGGTAAGTGTACTGCTGATGTCTATTGGTTTATTGAAAGGAACAGTTAATGCTTAAATTTTTTTCTCTTGACCAATTTTCCATGCCTATATTTGTTAGTCAGAACAACTAATTTGAAGCAACAGTATGCAATATAACAATCATTGCTGAATTCCTACCATCTTGTTTAATGAGGCTCTGTATCATTTCTAATGTTATTTTCTTACTTGTTGTTGTCTTTAATTGTTTGATCAATCTTGCATTGTTACATCTGGTAATCTGAGCAGCTTTGTTGAAGATAACAATATATAGTATAAGAACCATTATTAGTTCCTATCATCGTTTTGAAATCCTGTATCATTTTTATTGTTTTTTGCCTTCATTGTTGTTATTTTGTTATTTTTTCTCTCTAAACTAAAAAAAAAAAAATAGAAAGGATAGACTGACAGATGAAGGAAAGATTTAAAGTTCTAGACTTCTCAGGGAAGCCAGGATGCTGTAGCCCAGGTTCACAGGTAATGTTACCAAACATCCCTCAGGGGAAGTTCCAGGGTAGTTATGAAATGCTTGTAGAATTATGTTGGCTCTTGACACCACCAGAGGTTTGAGTCATCTTCATAAGTGCTTTGCATGCTGGCCTCAGGAAAGACAGAAGCCAAATAATTCAGAACTGGAACTCACAGGTAATAAGCTCATCTTAGCAAGTTCTGTGTAGGATAATTTATGTGTAATGTTTCAATAAATTCTCGCAGAAATTCCAGTAAGGGAGATGATCAAGACAGATGTGAATCATGTAGAGCAACATGTAGTGGTGGAAAGAAATGAAAGGCAAGTGCTGCCAGGAATAAAAGAAGACACATACTGGGGGGAGGGTACAGTGCATGGAGACGTATTAAGTAAAGATACGATGAAAGAGTAAACCAGAATTTCACTGGGAAGTAGAGAAGGATGCTGAATAGGCAAAGAAAGGGGAAAGGGGAAAAAATAAAGAATGGTAATAGGGCTGAGAAAACAAGAAGATTGGATGAAATATATTCATGTCAAGAAAAACAGTCAGAAGCAGGGAAAAGCAAGGGGGAAGTGAGAATTAAGAAATTCTATGCAGTGCATTAGCTGACTTCAGTGACTTAGAGACTTTAATAATAACAGATTATTGATGTTTTTAAAGAACTTACAAAGAGAACTATTCAGAGGATACTAGCCGAAGGATTATCCTGAACAGAAAGACATTGGAATTACTTGAGATGAGGGATCGTCAAGCCTGGAGAAGTGAAAGGCTCTCACCTAATGTGTAGAATATAATAAAGCTCCTCCCTCAAAGTATAGCCAGAGAACTAGGCAGGCATCCAACCAGCTCGTTCAGATCTGATCACTGAAATGTATTTGGAGGGAAGTCAGGTGTCTGTTTATAAGGACCACCATAAGTGGACTACGGTATCTTTCAAAGATTTTCAGAGATTGGAGTTAGAAAAGTAACTCGTTTGTGATCATGTTTCCCAAACAGCTAATCCTCCTTCTACACAGAGAAAGAAGGGATAGAAGAAGCAGAGAAGCCACCTGGTTTATGGGCCTGACCCCATCCTGGACTTAAGAGTTCCTACGTCAGTTCATGGGGTTTTTCTTTTATCAAGTAGATGTGTGAGAAAAAAATACTACTTGTATCAAAAATTCTTCATTTATGTTATTGTAAGGGCCCCTTAGAAGAAGAATCTCCCCTTTCATAGTGATTTTCAATGCTGAAGATCAGAGAAGTATTTGAGAGTTTTCAGAACTTCTAAAAACGAGTCTGACATTCAGCTATCCATACTCATTTATTGTTTTCTCCTTGATTCAGCACACATGGAAATATTCATATGTGCTCTGCATATGCTCTATGAGGTGGTGAACAAGAAAATATATTTCTTCCTTCATGGACTTTAACTTCTAATAGGAGAGATAGGCATTTAACAAGTACTGATGTAGTCTTTAATTAACTATATTCTTTTATAAGAAGAATAAAACCAGAACATGAAGACAGCATACCAAGGAGACTTAAACCAGTATAAGCTTTGGGAATGCCTTCCTTGAGAAAGACAGATAGGCTAGTGTAAAGATGACACTAGGGAGTGGTTTGGGGTAAAGCCTGAAACCGGGGCATGTAGAAATCCTGCATCAGGAAACAGCTTAGCAAGATCCAGGAAGTTAAAGACAGCAGATTTGGCTGAGTTGAAGAGACCAAAGAGGAAAATAAAGGGCATAAATTGAAATTAGAGAGGTAAGTAGTGGTTCACTAGTGTTGTACCTTGAAGGCTAAGATTCAGACTTAAGACTGTTCTAAGTACCCTGGAAGTCTTTAAAGGAATTTTGCTTGTGGTGAATAAATCAGATTTTTAGTAAAACAAGTTTATTATGATATAGAATAAAGAATGTATTGTAGGAGAGCACAAAAGGATGCAGAAACACCAGTTAGGGAGTCTGAAATAAACGGTAAACACTATTTATTGGCTAGTAATATAGAAAAGGTGTAATTTTTCATGTGTTTTAGAGTCAAGTTTGGAAATAGGTTAAATGTTGGTTAGAAGTAGTAAGAGTTTTAAAGAATGGTTACCAGTGTTCCAGTGTTAGGAGACTCTCAAAATAAAAATTGTGTAAGTGGTACACTATTATATTTCATATATGTGGTTGTGTATAGACCAGCTAATTTTATCTGCTATTCTTGGCTATCTTAGAATGAGGTTAAGAAAAGTTATACATTTTTGAAATTTGTGAAGAACAATGTTGTTCAGTTGTTAATTTGAAAAATTTTATCTAATAATGTGTCTACTTGTACAAGTAGCTCATTATAAATATTGTATATTATACAAATATATATATTTATACTTATATATAAATATATATACCTAGGTAGGTAGAGAATAATATTAACACACACTGGTTTGTATGGATGTGGGTTTGGTTTGTGGCAACATTGGAATTTGTGTGCAGTTGTATATGTGGTGTTAACATTGTGAGTTTAGTGAGTTTTAAAATTAGTTAACTGCTCTATGCTATTAAGTCCATGGGTATGGATGCTTTTTTCCTGCCATATCATGAGGACTGTAAAAGGAGAAGAGATGCAAATTCTCTACTGTATAGACATTAGGTGTTTAGTTTTGTCTTTACTTTTCAGATGAACAAATTAAATCCAAGAGAAGGGAGGTCATCACATATAAGTACACAGGAAGCAAAACCACAAATGATACAACTACCACCCAAATATCATTTTTTTACTTAATTCTTCCTTCTGTGCTGCATCTATGCATTCATAAAGCCATTTACTTATCTCATACGATAATATACTTTCAATTTAGAAACTGCAAGCTAAGTGGGAGAGTCCAGCTTTAACCAAAGGTGAAAGCACCATGAAGAACTTGACTGCATCACATGCCGACCACCATAGTTTCATTCTGACAGGTATCCCGGGGATGCCAGAGAAGAACGCGTGGATGGCCTTTCCCCTGGGATTTCTCTACACCCTCACGCTCCTGGGAGATGGAACCATCCTAGTGGTCATCAAAGTAGATCAGAGTCTCCACCAGCCTATGTACTACTTTCTGTCCATCTTGGCTTTGACAGATGTTAGTCTCTCCATGTCCACTATGCCTTCCATGCTTGGCATATTTTGGTTCAGGGTCTCTGAAATTGCCTTTGACGCATGCATCACACAGATGTTCTTTATCCATGGATTTGGAGTTGTGGAATCCGGAGTCCTAGTGTCCATGGCCTTTGACAGATTTGTGGCTATCCGAGACCCACTGTGCTATGACTCCATCCTCACCCGCGGTGTTATTGCGAAGATTGGAATAGCTGTCCTCATTCAGGCATTCTGTGTGGTCTTCCCTGTGCCCTTCCTCATCAAGCAGCTGCCCTTCTGCCGTTCCAATGTCCTGTCTCACTCCTATTGTCTCCACCAAGATGCCATGCGGCTTGCCTGTGCCAGCACCCGTGCCAACAGCCTCTATGGACTCATTGTTGTCATCTTGACCTTGGGACTTGATGCCCTGATGATTCTCTTTTCTTATGTCCTCATCCTGAAGACAGCGCTGGGCGTTGCCTCCAGAGCCGAAAGACTCAAAGCTCTCAACACTTGCCTCTCCCACATCTGTGCTGTGCTTCTCTTCTACGTTCCTCTGATTGGTGTCACCATGATCCACAGGTTTGGGAAACATTTATCCCCTGTAGTGCACATGCTCATGGCCAATATCTACCTCCTACTCCCCCCTGTCCTAAACCCCATTGTGTACAGCGTGAAGACAAAGCAGATACGAAAACAGATCATTCAAATGTGCCAGCTGAGAAAGGACGATGCTTAGTGGAATGGAGAAACACATAAGGTGCAGAATAATTTGATACTAGAAGAATTAATATTTGGACTTTCAGAAGTTATGGTGCAACCAGATATATATTTTATGAGTTACAGAGGTGGACAAGGCTTGTAAGAGAGAAATGATGAAAGCCATTCTACTTCTGTCTTTGTTTTTTAAAAATTTATACATGTTGCTATCTGGTGTCACAAAAACCAGTGTAACTAGGTAATGTTATACTTTTTATTCTTTGAAAATGGAGTTGAGCATTGGTGATCACAAATTATCTGTTTATACAGATAACACTCATGAATTTTTTTTTTAAAAGAAAGCAATGGCATCGTTTATTTGAAAAAGTGGAAGTGAAGAGTGAGGGAGAAACTGACTCTTCGGAGTAAGCGTGGGCTGAGTAAAGGAGAAGGCAAGACAAAAGAACCCCTGGGGAAAGCAGAGCAGGCGGCTGTGAGGGAATCACGATAGCCTATGGATATTCTTGTAATGTTAGGGAGTATGTTTCTTAATCAACTAATAGTTACATTATCAGGATTCAGTAAGTCCTGTAGTACTGCTCCAGGATTAGATATGAGATATTATCTCCTTGTAAAACAGGGTGTAGAAAACTGACAGGACCTCGTATCTCTATGTCTATGTATTTATGGGGTAAAAGGTACTTATGATGAAATTAAATCAGATATATGTATGTTCCTAACACACACATTTTCTTTTAGCTGTCACTTGTTTATGGATTTTACATAATTCTACTTTTCTCTGATATATTTAGTATGCTAATATATATCCTACCTTTACTCTTTGACCAAACATAAATGACACGATTTTGCTTTATACTATTTAAACAAACAAAATTTTACAGAATAAAATTATTTCTGGACCTGAGTAAAGCAAGTGAAAATTCTTAGCACAAAGAAGAAATTTAACAATACAATATAATAACCATTGTTAATTTCCTATCATCTTCTTTTGAAATTCTGTATCACTTTTATTGTTTTTTTCCCTCTCTTTAAAATAAAAAAGTAGTTAAGAAATTGTAAAAAAAAAAAAAGAACACAGTGCACACGTGTGGAATGAGTAGGCCAAGTGCTGTGTGATTTTGGCATTGATGATAATATTGGGTTTAAGAATTGTGTTGAACATCACACAACCAGCTTTTTGGGGGAATTATTTATTTATTCAGTGCCATGCAAGACAGTGTATGGAGAGTGATATGGATGACCGAAATATTTAACAAGACCAAAGCAGAGCAAGGAAAGAGATTTACAGAGTGTACTGCCAGGGATCAGTGGGCAATTTCTCAGAGACTGTCATACTGTCTGCTGAAGGCAGAGAGCTTTTATGAGTTTTTTATAACCCTGAAAACTATAGACAAGGCACATTCGCATGGGAAGAGAACGTGAGCATAAGATAGGGCCATGTGTTCCTGTCTCCTGAGGCTGGTGATATATATCATTCTTGCAGTAGGGCAGGTGATGTACATCAGCCTTCTGATAAGATGTGAGCCTGGGGTTTGGGGTAATAATCATGCTTGTTACAGAAAAAAAATGTTAATGAATATTTTTCTGCATTTTTTAAATCAGCTCATTTTGAAGCCAAGTAAGTGAGTCTTGTGTAAAGCTAAGTGGGGTAGCCCAATGAAGGCCTCGATAGCCCCTTCCACATAGCACCACACGTTTATCCCTGACAAATCAACAAAATCTATCCTTTGACAATTGGGTGAAGACCTCTTCTTCTGTATCTGCCTCTGGCTGGGAGCAGGCAATGAGAAAAAGGGGCCCCAAATAAGTTTGATGATATATCCAGATTTGTGGACCACAGTTGTATAGAGTTTGAGTGTGGAACTGTTGGATGGCTTGCCTGAGGAGTGAAAAAGCAATGCATTTCTTAGAAAGAGAATGGAATCCCTGTCTGGCCATCACTGGAAGGTAAATTTTCTGGAGCCTGGAAGGCACAAATTTTACCATGGTATTTAAGAGACAGAGCTAAGAAGAAGTAGCAAGATAGTAACCGATAAGAGGATAACAGAATGTAATGCAACAACCATTGTTAATTTCTTTTCATCTTGTCTGAAATTCTGTTGTTTACATTGTTTTTATGTTGTTTCATTTATGTCTCTGTATTTGTTAATATGTTTTGGTTCTTTTATCTCTAAAAATAAGATTTAAAAAAAGATAGCTATGAGAGGCCTTATAAAGGGAAGAAACCAGGTAAGGTTAGGTGTAGCTAATTTTATGATTGACCAGATGATGTTGAGGTCAGGGCCATGATTATTTAGTGCCTGTTTGTAAACCTTACGGGTACTTATTTCCTCCTTGCCTGAGTTGTTTATGTAGTTGTTTATATAAGTGCAGTAGATTTTAGTGATGCTTATAAAACTCCCCTTTGATCAGTGAGGAGGTAGTCTACTGCCAACCAGCTGCCTGAGACAACAGTTATCCATGAATCTAATGACTCTCAGAGGCTTCAAAGAGTTTCTCCATTATTGGTAGGCAGGTCTTCTGTGGTCAGAGTCACATGTTTCTTAAGGTAGTTTCATGGCAAGTAAATTCAATCCAAGTTTCTACTGATAGCTGCTCCAATTTCAGCTAGGATAGTCCAAAGGCTTTTCTGATCACACACAAGTGACGTTATTTCTTGACATCTTAACCTTGTCCATTGGCCCTTGAATTGAGCATTATCTATGCAAGGGTAGGGAGTAGCTCAAAGCAGAAGGTCTTGCTCTCATAGGGTAGTACATGTGATTTAAGGTACCAGAGAAACAGGTTTTCTATGGAGCACAGGCTTTATGAGCCATAGTGGAGTTAAACTAGGGTATTAATGGAGGACCCCAAGGGGGCACAGAGGAAGGTTGTATTCAGTACCACATTCATACCATGGGTAGACTGGAGGTTGAGGACTTGTGGCTTTTCCTCAAGCCCCGAGGACTTACAAACTACTTGCCAGATAAAACCAGTCTTTTGTGACCAATAATACATGCACATATTTTGAGTATCTGGCATATTGTATTTCACTGGGATACCATTGGGTGAGGTTAGAGACGTGGAGGTGTCAAATACAGGAATTATGAGGAGATGTTGGATTTAGCGGGGGTGTTGTTGACACTGAAGCAGCATGGTGAGGGAAAGGCAGGGCGCTAGTTTTAGTTGATATGAAACACGAGAGAGGAAACACCTGGTAAGTGTTGATTAGTTGAAGTGGAGGGTCAGATCTAAACAAGGGAATGAAGGACTTGATGGGAGAGGGACAAATGATGGTTCAGACTTTGTTGAGCCTTGGCTTACAGAAAAGTTTAAATTGTCTACTGGTAGGAGCAACAGGGGCATGTCCTTAGGTTCAGTTCATTAGGGGAAAGGGTGACAAATCCAGCATTGGAAGACATTATCTCTTAAAGTAATAATTTGAGAAAAACTAACCAGAGAATTATCTTTCTTTTGGCCATGTGTGAAACTCATGAGTGGGGTGATGAAAAGAAGCAAAAGTCATGATGAGAGTAATGATAAAAAGCAGATAAGAAATATAGTCAAAGGAAGCTGTAGGGGCTAGTTTAGACTCAACAAAGCAAAGGAGTTGGTTCACAATGGTAATATAAGTTGAATAACAAGACACAGGGCCCTGCATAATACAACCACCATATTATCTACCCCACAGGGGGTACAACTCAGAATGTTAAGATAGAGGAATAAGGACAGGGGTTATATTTTAGGAGATACCACAGGGTAAATTTGGGAAGTTAGGTAAAGAGTATAACAAGAGAGGCCATTAAAATGAGAAGAAACACTAGGCAAAGTACAGGAATAATGGTATTGAGGGAGGGGAGTAAAGACAGGTATTGTAATTTAAGGTAAGTGACAATCTCAGTCCATGAATAGTCTGAAAGATTCCCTTTAAGAGATAAATCTAAGACAAATGTTCTGAATTGAGTTGGGTACTGTAGGACGTTAAGGGAATAGGCAGGAAGAGCCTATAGAATTAATTATAAAACTTTAAAAGATAACAGGAAGAATCTTGACTATGCCTTAGAGTGCAGTGGTGTTTGAAGGTTGGTTTCATCTAGGTCAGTGATGGCGAAATTTTTTAGAGACCAAGTGCACAAACTACAACCCCAAACCCACTAATTTGTAGCCAAGTGCCAATACTGCCTATCTGTATGCTGTTATATGATGCTTGGCTGCTGAGAAGAGGCTGTAGTGACTTGGTTTGAGTGCCAACAGAGGGGTCTGTGTGCCTGCTGAAGGCCACATACCATAGGTTTGCCATTACTGATCTATGTCTTCTCAAAAAGGGAAGTAGAGGTCTACCAGAGGCTTACAAGTGTAGTTATTTCAATCTTTTGGGGAGGGAGCAGTCTTTATCTTGCATAAATGAATTCAGAGTTACATGCCTTGCGCCTTGACTGCCACTGGGGTGGTAAGTAGTACTCAGTAAGGTTTGGGTTACATGGCCTCAAGTGGGTTTTTGTCCTATAGAAGGGTCTTTAAGCATGAATAATCCCATGGACTAATGTAAGAGGGCGATGCTGGAAAAGCGGAGTCAGATTTGGGGCTTTACTTGTGCTGATAATCTGTAATAGTCTTGAATATTTGTGATCATGATATGACATATTGAGACAAGTAGTGATCTGGGTTTAGCAAGATGTGGGACCAAAGGCAAGTCCTGCTATAGAGGACTCCAAAAGGGCAGAGATGGGTTATAGATTTGGAAGTGATGCAGGATTTTAAGAGTGCGATGCGAAGGTGAGTGGGCCTGATATTGTGTATTAATGGGAGCCATTCTGTGTCTAAGAGAGTGAAAAATCTCCTAGGTATGCTTGATGATGGTGTAGTGGGCTGTTAGTAGCTCCCTTTGCTTCCAGGTAACGGCATGAGCATGATAACATAAAAGGTATATGCTGAATCTGTATAAAGATTCTCTGATATCTGCTCTCAATTGGAAAGCTTGAGGGGCTGGGGATATAGCTCAGTGGAATAAGCACCTGCCTAGCAGGTGCAGGGTCCTGAGTTCGATCCCCAGTACCGCCAAAAAAAAAAAAAAAAAAAAAAGGAAAGCTTGTGTGAAGGCAATCAATTCAGGCCTTGGAGTTGATGTAGAGTTTGCCTGGAGGGAGTCCTGACTCAATAATTTCTCTAAGGCTGACTATTGCATACCTTGCCATTCTGTGTCCCTCTATCATAAAGCTATTCCCATATCAACCACATAGCAGCAGGATCAGGGAGAGGAGTGTACTGTAGGTCTGGCCTAAGTAAGGTTAGTTACCTCTGTATACAAGTATTGCAGTGACTGTGGTAACAAAGTGGCTGGGTGAAGAGTGTGACAGATGTTTATGGTAAGTTCTGCAGTTTGTAAAACGAGAGTCTGATACTTATTAATTCTGCTTTTGGAAACCCAATGAAAGGTCATTGAATTGAAGATGTCAATGGCCTGATGAGTAATGTAAACTGTCATCCTTTGTCCTAAGTTTGATTGGGAAGCTTCTTCAAATAGTGGAGCCATGGCTGCCAAGGGGACCAGCTCCATGCCACCAGGTTCAGTGATCTGGAAAACAAACTGCTGGACAATGGGAAGACCCCCAGGGCCTGGGTTAAGATTTCCAGGTCTATTCCCTGTCTTTCAAGTACAGATAATGAGGAGGGTTTGGTTATATCAAAGAAAATCAATGCAGGGGTTGATGCAAATGCTTGTTACATTTTAGGTGTCCATTCTTAGTGGTTCCTCTGGATCCTTTAAGGTCTCATAAGTCTGATTATTAGACTGAACTGAGGAATCCAAATTCATCAAATTCTGCCATTATCAAGAAAATCCTGAGCTGGTTTTTTTTTTCACATTGTATGAATTTTATTTGTAGTTGACAATGACATTTAATAAGTTAAATATTTATTTTGTCTTTTTTTTTTGGTATCAGGAATCCAACTCAGGACCTTGCGCTTGCCAGGCAGGCCTTTGTGCCCCTGAGCTATAGTGCCAGCCCTATTTTGTTTTTTTGAGACGGTCTCATTATGTAGTTGAAGCTGGTCTTGAATTCACTTTGGAGCCCAGGCTGGCCTTGAATGCGAAATGATCCTCCAGCCTCAGCCTCCTGAGTGCTGGGATTACAGGTATGGGCCACCATGCACCATGTTCCATAAGTTAAATATTTAGTAAGCTATTTTCCAACATTTTTTCTCTGTGTACATAGATACAATTATATTTTCTTTTTTTTTTTTTTTGCAGTACTGGGGATTGAACTCAGGACTTTGTGCTTGCCAGGCAGGTGCTTATTCCATTGAGCTATATCCCCAGCCCTCCTTTTTTTTTATTTAAAAAAAATAAAAGCACAAAAACATATTAAAAAACAGACACAAATTAGCATAAAAAATAGTACAATCAAAACTGATTTACAGACAAGGTGACATAGACTCAACAATGATTGTTGCTTTACCTATTGATATCTTCGAAGTGGACTTCCGGGAAGATGGCGAACCGGTGAGCGGCAGAGGGAATCTCTCCCAGAGACCTATCCTTTGTGTGTGGGTGCCCGGTCCATGGATGCAAAATTCCAACTGATCGGGCTGCTCTCCACGGCCTGAGCATTAAAGGGCTGGCTGGACAAGCCGGGCGGTGAGAAGTGGGCGGATCCTGAGAGCTGGGCACCCGAGGGATCGGTGCTGCACTTGGGCCGCAGCTCGGCTCAAATCGCGTACAACCAAGAGAGCGATTGTGGCAGGATGGATGCCTCCAGCTCCTGAAACCGATCGGCTCAGAGGCGGGTGTAACCAGGATTTGTTGGAGGCAGTGGAGCAGAGGAAACTCAGAGAATGCGCTACTGGGACAGAGTGCGCCAATCTGGGTAGCCGTCCGGGATCCCGCTTAGAGCCCCGCCCCTGCAGCCGGAGCCGCGTGAACTGGAGCAGCTGCGATCGGCGGGATTTCTGAGTTGGGAAAAAGCTCGATCCACGGAGATACATCTGAACGGCATTCCTGTCTGCACGATCTCAGGGTGAGTTGAGTGGGCGCTCTAACTGGTTTTTCCTGAGTCGGGAAGAAGCTCTGCCCAGCAAGTGACATCAAAGCAGCTTTAAGGACTGCGGGATCTCCCGGGTAGGAAGAGCTAGCTAGGCGCCCCAACGGGATTTGTGAGGGGGGAAGGAGCTCCACCCAGGGAGGAACACCTGAGTGGCCTGTCTGCAAGACCCCTGGGGTGGCGAGCTCTTTATACACCCCAGCCAGGTCTCGGGGTAGGGAGTAGAAGCGGAAATCTCAGCAGACAGCTTAAGGGACATTCTCCCAAAGAGAAGGAATCACTGGAGGAGCCTCTGCAGCAGACCTTTGCCTGCTGAACTGCCTGGGGAATTTATAGCTCCACATTTTGAATCTGATACCCAAAAATGGGAAAACAGAGGAATAAAACGCAGTCTCAAAATTCAACCCCACCCAGAACAAGTTTTGAATGTGAGGATACAGGGGAACCAGGAAGCCACATACCTGCAAGTTATGAAATGATTGCATCTGAAATGAAAGAATTCCAACAGGCCATAAAAGAGCTTAAAGCAGAAATAAGGCACATACCCACAATGATTTCTCAGACAAAAAAACGAGCTGAAAACAATGATGGAAGAAATGTTACGTTCACATAGAGAAGGAATAGACAAAAGACTAGAAGAAAATAGGAAACAAATGGAAATGTTACAAGAGCAAATTAGGAATGAATTACCAAGAATGAAACAGATCCAAAGAGAATGCCAGGATTTGAAAACTAACGCTGAAAGCATGCAAAACCGTTTAAATGAAACTGAAGATAGAATTTCAGAACTAGAAGACAGCATGGCAGCTTATGAGCGTGAAAGGTAGAATCTCATGATATCATCAAAGACACAAGAAAAGTCAATCCAACAGCTGTAAGATGAGGCAAAACGTAACAATATTCAAATTATAGGAGTGTGTGAAACAGCAGGAGATCTCACAAATGATATAAGAGGAATATTTGATGAAATAATAGCACAAAATTTCCTAAACAAGGTAAAAGATACTGAAGTTCAGTTAAGCGAGGCATATAGAACCCCAATGATCCATAACCCAAAGTAAAACACACACAGGCATATAATAGTCAAGATCCCAGATATCCAGCAAAAGAACACAATATTAAAAGCTGCTAGAGAAATGAAACAGATCACCTATAAAGGAAAGCCCATCAGAACCACAGCAGACTTCTCAGTGGAAACCATGAAATCAAGAAGAGCTTGGAGCGAGATACTACAGATTCTGAGACAAAACAACTTCCAACCCAGACTGATGTATCCTGCAAAGTTGTCCCTCAAATTCAATGGAGAAATAAAATATTTCCACGACAAAGAAAAATTGAAGAACTTCATGAGTGCCAAACCAGCATTGGAAAAAGCACTAAAAGATATTCTAGACAGAGAAAAAAGAGACCACAATCCCAAGAACAGCTATAGAAATAACTCCCTAAACAGAACAAATAATTAAACAGTCAGCAAAAGAAGGAAAACTTCAAATAAATAACATGACTAGAATAAGCCAACATATAACCATGA